>VOQJ01018637.1:6366-20301 GCA_015052665.1 Apistogramma diplotaenia
TTTTCCATGGAAAATGAATCTTTTATTTTGAGTAAGATTTATATTTTAATTGTAAAAGGGTGTGTGCCACTAAATTTTTTTTTTTTTGGAAGGGGGGGGGGTCCAAAAATGTGTGTCATGTTTGTTGACTAAAGATACTCAATAATACAGTATTTTGAGCATATTTACAAGAAAATTTGACCATTTCAGACAGAGATATAGACACTGAGAGAATGCAAGATAGCATGTGCTGTGTATTACTCTGTATTAATGTATAATGCACTATATTGTGTCAAATATTTATCTGATATTTCCAAAATAACCTGCTTTGGCAACGAAAGCTACAGCAGTGATCATTTAGCAATACAGGAAAACAGAATATGACCCGATTTATTAACTACAATTCTGCATTACTGTGCTTACATATTCATAATTATTAGAATTTTTGTTAAATGATTTGCTTGATTATTCTGTATTTATGTGTATCGTGAATTTTTCTTTCATCGTGTTCATGTTCATGTTTTTAAATCACAGAATAGGAGTCAGCTTTAAAATGTAATTTAAAGTTGACTCCTATTCCTAAGTTTCCTCTGAGTATGTGTGTGTGTGTGTGTGTGTGCGCGCGCATGTGTGTGTTTGTGTGTGTGTTTGTGTAAATTGTGGAAGCAGAGAGGGCGAGATGTCTGTTTTTTATTTTACTTTATTATTTTGTTGTTTTTTCTCTGTACACAATGATTTTTTACTTAAAAGTACGTGTGTGATGATGCGTGTGGAGGCTTGTGAAGTGTGTAGGTGTTTGCTGCGACACTTCTTTTCAACAAAGGCCATTCTGTGAAGAGGTCAATTTATTTTGCATAATTGGTTTGCAGCTCTTGGTTTGGTAATTATCCTTTTATACATTAAAGCTGTGTGAAGACATTAGATATTAGTGTTTGACCAAAGAGCAGAACCTCTTTGGACTTGAAGGGGCTCCAGTATGTTTGGAATGCAGCTTTAATTGTTTGGGTTAAAAGTGTAGGACTTTGTCTTGTTCACACCGTTTTCATTGTGTCGTGCTGTGTAACTGACACTTCCTATCAACCCTCTCGGTTTTCAAAGCAGGGAAATCGTTCAGTGTTTGCGCATTGTACTGTATATCTGTTGAACCTTGTGTTACCAATAAAATGATCTTTCTTTGTTTACAAACTTTAGTGTTTTACCACTGTTTAGGTTTTTCCCCTCCATTCAGTAGAGGAATCTTTTCGTACAAGGTTGCCGATCTCGATAAGTTACTCGCAACGAGAAAGAAGTTCTGCTTCAGATTTTTCTATATGCTCGAAAAGTATAGTTGCCAAGCAACAGCCCAGGTCAAGCTTCTTGCATCTGCTGACCCAATTAATGTGAGCAACATGAGAAATAATGATACTATCTCTTCACAAGGACACTCGAATATGTAGCCTGCATACACATAGCACCCAGCTCAGATTAGCATGAGTTCTCCTCCGGGCCTGTCCGCAGTTTGATTTATGCCGGTGGGAAACAATTTGAATTTGTTACTTGTTTTGTTCCCCGGCGGGATTTGTTTATAGAACATGTCTACGTGTAAATGAGTTATAGATTGGATCGAAAATGTCTGACGGATGAAAACTGAGCTCATTGCAGACAGAATTGGTTCCCAGTGTGATGTTGGGACTCCTCCAATGAGGTTGAGAGAAAAATCTGAAGGGCCTTGAGATGATTGATAATATATTAAAGAAGAAAAAACATGCTTTGTTACAGAAAATTATGATACGGTATGGTTTTCATCTTTGCTGTTTTTCCATGCATGCAGCCCGGCTCTGGATGACAGTGCTAGTTCGTCAGATCCTCACTGGATTAAAATGGAAATGTTGAAAGGACTGTTGTGGAAAAGACACTGAGGAAGTCCAAGTGATGAATCCTACAAACATTAGTGACCACTTGATTAGCCTTTAGTAACATTTATAGAGTGGATGAGTGCCAGTTGCCCAAAATTGCACAGGTTTGAGCCTCAGCTGCACCGTGTGTTTAGTGTTAATCAGTAAATGTTACTATGCTAATTTGCTAAATTAATACGATGAGCACAGTAGATATTACACCATTTAAGCAGCCAGGATATTGTTTTTGTGAGCTCTCCAACTTTTACCCTTTAGCTCAAAGTGCAGCTGTGTCTAAATAAGAGATGGAGGTTAAGAGGAAGGGCTGAAATCCAGCTAATGCCACACAGAGGAGTGTGTCATGAAGGATCTGTGACGCAACAGCGTTTGTTCATTTTCCGCCGGGAACTCTTCAGCTATTCTTCAAAGATTTTTGGATGTGTGATAAGGAAATGTTACCATGAAGTATCTATTGTTTGTCATATTAGAAATGCTGCTAGAACACCACAAACATGGTCAAGGAATCCAGACTTGAATTGGCTCATCGAGTCTAGTTTTGATATGAAACATAGGAGAAAACTCTATTGAAAAAGGGTGCTCGTAAACCTAAATTTAACCCATTTTTTTTAAAACATGGAAGTTAATAGATAAAAAGGACCGCAGGGGATTCTGGTGGTAAAAGCCAGTTAACCATTTTAGGACAAATCAAATTACAGCTCAGACCTCTTGGCTTTATGGCAGCTTGCGGTAAGAGACACCAGTTGCATAAAGCTGTTTCACGGGGCTGAAATCCAACCACCGGTATGAAAGAACAGCAGAGTGAGTTATGAAAGATCTGTGATGTAACCGCAGTTTTAAAACCATGATATCACAGATTTCATCTCTGCAGCAGTCCAATGTCAGTAACTATGTATCCTGGGAAGTGTAATTGCATCCACCACACTTGAATCCTGCCGTGCTATTCACTGTAAATTAGCTTTAATAAGAGGCTCAGCTAGATTGCTTGAGTAGTAAATATTAAAACACCTGCAGTGTAAAAACCAAGCAGATTTGTGAATACCTGAGAGTCTTACTGGTGCTTGTTGTTTGTGTGGGAAAATAAATCTCATTGCCAGAGTGTATTAGCTGTTTTTACTGAGGGCTCTTCCAAGTTTGCCATTGGGCTGAGAAATTAGATATTGATTTTTTTTTCTTTTTTCTTTTTTTTTTTGGAGGACCATGCAGTGGTGAGAGAGCACATCAAAAACGCGAGTTTTAAAAATGTTTATGGGGTGCTGGAGCCTGATACCCATGTTTTCTTCCTGGGGTATTGACCTCTTCCTCAATGCCGTGGATGTGTTTGTGCTGGAAACACGATCAATCGCATTCTGTTTGGTAATCAAATAATTTTTAATGCATCTTTTTTTCATGCCACGGAAACTTTCCTCAGGAAGCTTTGAAATGTTCCCCATTAGTTACTTTTTGCATCAATAACACGTCTGCAACCAAATCCAAAAAGACACAAGAAAAGGAAGTGCTATTGTTGCACCTACAGCTAAATTTAAGCCAGAAAAAATACCTAGAGGGCATGAGCCATAGCTGCAGATCAACTGGAATTTCCTCTACAGTCTTTGAGCTATCCTCCAATTAGATCAGTGTATCATGTCCCAGCATGGCCTATCACTCTGTGCTGGCAGCTCCGTGACTCTTAGAGACCTTGTGAAATTTATCAGTCCTGCCAGTCCCAGCCAGCTACTAGGTTTCCCTTCAGTCTTTTCACCAAGTCTGAGATGCTTTCTGTCCCCAGCGGCCACAAGGGAAAGAGAATTCATCAGCACTTCCTTCTGTGGGTTTCTGATATCCAACAGAGGAACATGTGGCTTGGATAAATCTCTCAGAACCTCCGACAAATCACTCGGTGGACTGAAACCCCAGGGGTGGGTTTGTGATAATGATGTCTGCCTTACTATTCCTGTGTTGAGGAAGAGGATCAAATTTTATTCAAATTGTTCTTAAGTTATAGAAAATGAAGAGCTTCTTAGTGCAGCAGCTACATAGTGACAAAATATTCTTTTTTTCAACACTGGACCCACTACACAAAAACGATCAAATGGACAAATGGATAAAAGGAAGAGAGATGTCATTATGCAACATATTTCTTTAAACCGAGTGAGAAATTTTGTTCTTGACATTGTAGACCTTGCTGCACAACCCACAAAATGCACTGTTAAAAAAAAGGTTGAATAAAATGTGAAAGCTGATGTTGATCTTTCAGTGGAACATTTAGCTGCATCTTTCAGTCCCAGCAGACTGGTATTTTGATCTGTTTCTGGGTGCCAGGAGCTGTGACTGAAATCCATGGAAAATGCTAGTAAGTCATGCAGCAGTGTACATTCATTGGTCACTTCATTAGGTCCACCTGAGTAGCACATTTAGGCATAGTGAAATGGTCAAGACAATCTACTCAGTTCAGAATAAGCAGCTTTTTAGGAGTACAGAAACTGCTCATCTACTGTGATTTTCTTTCCCCACACAACCACCTCTAGTGTTACAGAAAATGGTGCAAAGAAAGAAAACATCCTGTGAACTCAGAGCTGATAGAAAGGAAACAATTCAAAGCACTTCTTGCAACCAAGACACGCAGGAAAGCATCTCTGACCATAAAACATATCAAACCTGGAAGCAGGTGGGCTACAATTTGCATGGACTCACTAAAATTGGACAATGAAAGACAGGAAAAAAGGTGCTTTTGTTGGTGGTGATGTAAGACATATTTTCTTGGCACACTTTGAGCACCTCAGTACCAGGTCAGAATTGTTTAAATGCTGCAGCCTACCTGAGTATTGCTGCTGACCATGTCCGTCATTTATGACAACAGTTTTCCCATTTTCTCATGGCTCTTTCCAGCGCCACCCCGGATTCTTGAACTCTGACAGTGAGGTCACTGTACTCAAATGGCCTCCACAGTCGCCAGATCTCAACCCAATAGAGCACCTTTGGGATGTGATGGAACAGGAGATTTGTGTCCAGGATGCTAGCATGTTAGCATGGACTGCAGTCTCAGAGGAATGTTTCCAGCACCTTGTTGGATCTATGCCATGAAGACCGGAGGCAGTTCTGAAGCCAAAAGGGGGTCCAACCCAGTACTAGCAGGGAATCATTACTAGTTAGAGTTAAAGGGATATACTGCTCAGTGAGTGGATAATACGCATTATTACAGTATCGTACATTTTGTTTACCCCCTGTGGAGATTCATTTGTGAAACACAAATTCATGTTGCATAATTAGTGCTGGATGTCCTGATTATATCACATCTGGCTGCAGCCACATTTGTAGCTGGAACCAAAAGCTATAGGCACCGTGGGCCCAATGAGCATTGCACTTGTGTGGGTGCCTGTTTTCATACAGACAATTCAAAGTGGCTGTGCTCCTCGCTTGGGCTGGTGCTCTCCATGGTCATTTGTTAAGTCAGTCAGAATGAGCAGGGTTTAGCCTGCAGCAATAAGAGGTAAATATTCTACATGCAAATGCTTTAAACTGCACATCCAGGCAGGTCCCTATACATACGACATGGTGCAGTGCAAAAATGATTCAGGTGACTGCATTATTGTATGCTCCTATCTTTTTTGACAAATGGAAACCTTTTGCAGACCAATTAGAGCTATTTGAAAACTAGGAGATCACTGAAAACGACCTGTCAGCACAAATCTATTACTAATGCTTTTTTTTTTTTCAATTTAAACTCTGTACTTAAGTAAAACTGACTTTTCACTGTCGCCTTGCTTCACCAGCTACAATCACAAAGATATGTGTGGTCATTAACAGTGAATATAGGACAGGCAGTAAAGTGGACTCCCTGTGGGTACAGGCATCTGTTGCAGAGGGTTCAGCGCTGCCATGGAAAATTGGACATTTAGGAGCCAGCTGGAGGACCAGTCTGCCCTGCTGTGCCACCACTACTCAGGTGCCCACTGGCTTCATGCCACCACCAGCTAGAAGCCACTGGACCAAAGCAGGCCAGATGGTGCCCTTGCCAACCAACGTGCAGCCACTGTGAACTGTCCACTGCACACTGTCCATTGCCCTATCATTCAACTCAGGGATGAGTTTGGAGTCATGTTAACCTGAGGTAAAAAGTTTTTGGAGCAAGAGAGGCGCAGAAAAAATTCTCAAGTGAACAGAGTATGTGTCGGAATATAAATGGGGCCCATTACGTTGTGTGTTTGTTAATGTAAGCAGCTGCGAGGTAGAGTCAGTTCGTGGAGAGAGACTGTTCCACGGGGAAATAAAGCCATCTCCAGGCTGAACTCATTTGTCTGTGGCTGTGACGGGATAGATAATTATATTAGGAGCTTTAAGTGCTCTTCTGCGATACAAGTATTACTACCATCTCCAAAGGCGCAGGACAAAGTAGGGAGGAGAGGAATCCGTGCTCTACAGCGGCGGTAGTCACCGCTCTGCATCCAAATACGCAGATGTGAAAGTGTATCCAACACAAGGGGCCTTGTTTAAAATCCAATTATTGATAGAACATTGTTAGATCCATGAACCGCACAAATTTACTTATCCAATGTACAATATCTGCGGGATGCAGAACCTCTACTCACCTCAGAACAAATTAGTTTTGATAAGTGTTTCTTCTCCTAAGTGTTTGAGCTTCACTGTGCAGAATAATATATGTTCACAGCGTGACACCAGTTCTAATTCTAAAATATTAGCCAAAAGTGTAAATTTCCCCTGAACTGAGGGGAATCGAAAGAGTTTACCTGCACGTGGGATTTGTAGCATCGCAACAAAGTCTGGAAATGACTCACGAGGAGGAAACGTTAAAGCTGCCTTGCTCAAACACCGAGAAATGCTTCTCAGTGAAGTACGACATATTTAGTATCCAGTTGTTAATGTCTGAATTATTTTAAAATCAACAGCTATCATTTATGATTTTATATTTTACTGTGTAATAATACGACTAAAATATCAGTCTGCTGTGGCTGGAGGAAAGGGGATCATTTGAAGTGTTTTATGGACAAATGGGAGGGTAAAACGACGCATCATATTTTATACAGTAAACTGGGTAATTTGTCACTATATATAAGTCACTTCCTATTTAGTTTCCCAGCCATTCGTTTGCCTCACCTATAGCCAGTCAGCCAGTCACTCCTCTCTATATACTCTCCCGCTTCCCTTTTGTTCTTTGTCTGATCGACTTCACAATCTCAGACATTTTCTTGCTTCATCTTAAATTCCGTCTGCTGGGCTTCCCCTCGCTGGTTCATGTTTTTTCCTGGTTCCACTTTGTTTTTCTTATGTGAAGGCTTTTGGCATTTCTCTAATGTGCTCCCTCATCTCCTCTTTCCTCTCTCCTCCTACCCGGAACCTGGAAATCAATGTTAGTAGTGGGCAAGCTTGCCAGAGGAGCTACGATCGAGGTGTATCCTGTGCATCAGCATATAAAAGAGGCGTGGCACACAGCTGGAATACAAAAAACCCTGGTGGGTGATTCTTCAAACAACTAGTCCATTGGATTGTTTAGGTTATGATGACACATCTGGCCTCATAAAATACAGCTGTACTGGGATAAAAAAAAATATATTTACAAAAAAGGTCCAAAGCAATAGTGTCATGTTTTACTAAATGTCCATTGGCTCAAATCACACATCTGGTCGGAGTGACCAAGATGCAAGGAGAAGAGGCAAGAATGGGAATCAAGGATGTACAAAGAGAAATGGGTGAGGTTTTTTGTTTGCTTTTTGGGGCTTTGTTTGTATTTCTCCACACACTGAATGACCTCTATGAGACTCCTAGTTTGATGATAAGAAATTGGATTTAAGACTTTAATCTGCCCAGGGTTCCTCTGTTTGGGTCTTCTCCTCTCAACAGTTATATGTCTTAAACCCAGCAAACGCTTCAGCAAAGTTTATTGGATGATACACTGTGCCACATGGATCTAATAAATCCAGTTTTATGTATGCAGACTGTCTGATGATCAAATCTAATCTGCTCACAGGCTACAACACATGGTTGAAATCTCTTCTGCATTTGTTTCCACATTATACATTCTTTGGTGCCGTCATGCTTTCTGCTGGAGGACGTGTACAAACAAGGCTTCTGCTACCTAAAGTCACATTTTCTTCTTTGCTGGAACGATCCCAAACATGCATGTAATTCATGTTTTAGTCCGTTTTTTTTTTCTTTTAAATTTCATGCATATCCATATCAGTTATTACAAGTTTTCCATTTTTTCCCCCATTAGATCCCTTTTTAATTATTATACAAATATCATTCTTATTCTTAATAATTCATTATATATATATATATGAAAGTAAGTTTTACAAATTTGTTACAGCCTGTCTACAGTCATTTAAGCCGTGTCAAAATTCCAATTAGTAGATCCGAGTTTGATCTGGATTTTGTTACTTTCAATTCAATTTTATTTATATAACACCAAATCAGATCAGTTGCCTCCAACTTTATATGGCAAAGACAATAATTACAGAGAAAATCCAACAGTCAAAATGACCTCCAAGCACTTGGCGACAGTGGGAAGAAAAAACTCCCTTTTAACAGAAAGAAATCTCCAGCAGAACCAGGCTCAGGGAGGGGCAGTCATTTGCTGCAACTGCTGAAATAAAGAGCATGTGGAGGCAAAAAAAAAAAAACCCTTAGTACTTATCTACAGATGACAAAATAGTACTTATAATAAAATTCAGTCCTGATGATGACGTACAGTAGATGTGCTGAATGAGTGCATTATTTCTTAATCTTTGATTAGGCTAAATAGCTCTAATCTTTGAATCCTCTATGGAGGTGTTTTAGAGACTTAACAGTGAATCCAATTAAAAGTCTAATTTAAACCACAGTACAAAATATTCCTGCAAGGCCAATAAAATCATTGTTATAATCGTGATAAATCCAAATAATTGATCACTTACATAAGAAAAAGACAAGCATTAAATGTAAATGGAAATACTTTATTTCACTATTACACAATAACAAGCTCAAAAAAAATGACAAAAAAAGAGAAATGGAACAAAATGCTGCAAAGCACCACATAATTTAGACGACTCATAAATGTGGCAACGGAACCTTACGCTAACTGCCTTTACTCTAGCTAATGTTTCATCATCATCGAGAATTTAGAAATCAGCGAAAATATTCGGACATCAAGCAGAGTCATGCCAGTAATAGTAATATCTTACAGTTTCATGTAGCAATGATTCGGAGTGGGAAAGGTGACCCATAAAGGTTCACTCTACGTGGTGATGACATTACAAAGTGGTGGGTTTGAGGAAACTGTAGTCCATCATCTGTTTGGTATGATATACATTTGCATTTGGTATAAAGGAGTTGAGGAAGCAGGCGCCGGTCATAGAGTATTTGCTCAACACATTAAAGCTTAGCACCAGATGGATGGAGTTTACTGTACAGGACATACAATAAACTGTGGTTAATCAGAGGAGAAAATACCTGAAGGATAAATTTCTTACAATTGTCTGTATTTGACGATGTGACGCTGGGTGCTTTTTTTCTGAACTTCCACCCATCTGATTCAGCAGGCCAACACAAATCCTCACAACGCAAACACTATGTGACCCACGTCTGTGAGGAGGACAGTGAAGAGACACGGGGATGGTGATATTTTTTTATTTTTGTTTTTTTTCCGTTTTTTACATGGAGAACACTGTACAGGTGCCTTCAGATCTGCCAGGACTAAAGGCACATGGGATCCACTGAGCAACAGATGTGTCCATTCTGGAAACAAAAAGACAGAGAAGGAAAAGGAGCGCAGGTTTGTTATCATTACAACTGAACCTCAGGCCAACTCTTTTTCAGACCCACCAGATAATATTTTCAGGCTATAGCTGCAGCATGCACGCTCTGTTTGGCATTTCGAGTTCGTCTGCACACTAACTGATCTAAGGTGGCGATTTTCCACGGAGAAATGTGAACGGTCACTGTGTCACTTTGGTTTAAGCTGGAGGTCCCTGTGGCGGGACCAGGCTATATTTGTTATAAAAAATATATAACTCAAGGCACACCGAGGAGGCTGATTATCAGTACTATGACTAAAAGGATGAGGAGTTGTTGCGCCTCATTTCTGTTGCTTCAGAAGACTGACTCTCAGCTCTTATTTACTTTCAGATTTACGCTTTTGATTTAGTGAAGGTAATGTCAAACCTCTCACGTTAGCCTGGTGATAAAGATGAGGACACTGTATTTGTATTTGTGTCCGAATAAGTAAGTATACAAATTTACAGCTGGCACTGAGTCAGTTTAAAGGATTTAAAAAAAAAAAGAAAAAAAAAAGAGGTGGAAGCTTGATAAACTGCCTGGATCATTAACATTTGGCAAGAACAGATGTATCAAATCTGTGCTGAATATTTGAACATAATGTAAAGATGGCCCCCCCGCGACCCCGCGAATTGCTAGATGGATGGTAAAGATGCCAAAAAATATAATGTTTACTGCAAGTCCTTTGAGAATGGCTGCTATTTTCTGTCTAAGATGTGGACATCAGTGCAGGCAGGCACAGAGAGAATATTTAATACTAGAAACTCAAGCGAGGCAGTCAGCCTTGGTGGATTAGTACTAAAGCTCAGGCAAACAATTTACGCTCACATTTGGTAATGAAGAGGATATTGCCTGCATAGTTTACTCTCTCTGTGACTGCTCAGTGCTGAAAAATAAAAACTCGTGAAGGGCGGCGTCCTGACAGATTTACTACAGCCAACGACGCGCATTTGTCTCCGTACATTTTAAGAACTTCACTTGCAAACTCGTCCACTCCTTTTATCGCAATACAGAGGCGAGAATACGCCCATGATTTCCTGCTGTAGCTGAGCCGGAGGCCAGGAAATATGATGATGCCTGAATTTCAGTTCATTTTCATCTAAAAGAACATTTCAACATTAAAAAAAAAAAAGAGAGAAATTGGGGCTCATTATAACTCAGGTTATAGACCTAAAACAGGAGTCCTGTCATCACTTTGAGTGGTTGCGAGGCAACCAGTGGAGATTCAAGCAGGTTGCCGTTCCAAACCTAGAAGCAGGCTGGCACATTAGTGTGTAAAACTATAACTTATTTTTACACCCTAATTAACAGCTAATTAAAAATGTTAATTAGTGACCTTTAGAGGTGGTGGTAGATTTTATTACCACTTAACAGAACCCGACTGTTTCCAGTCTCTTTGCCAATCTAACCGACTGTATCTTCATATTTAGCAGACGTACAAAATGATGCAGCCGAGTAGAATATTCTCACCTAATGCTGAACAAGAAAAGAGGTGCTTTTCCTAAATATCAAACTTGTGCTTCACAGAAAACAGCATTCTTGTTATTATAAATAAAACATGTAATCTATGATCTAATAAACTCTAAATTAGGAAGGGGAATAATTGCGGAAAAGAACATCATATCTTATTTATTTGAAGTGATGCATCAGCCCTCTTGTTGAATGAATATTAGATTTTTTTTTCAAAGCAATTACTGTGTTGTATCTTGGTTTATAAACAGCTATCAATAACTGCTCTTTTAGAAACTGGTAAAATTCAACTTCTGCAGTTGTATCCACACCTGCAGTATATTTACCACCGCATGTAGTAAAAACTGCCGTGAGGTGTTAAATATACACAAATTGCCTTCCTGTTGCAAATACCAGTCCTCTTTTTCCCTGGGAAAAAAAAGCACAAAGGGTTCTCACTTTTCAAACCATTTTTCTTTTGTGTCTTGTCTGCCACTGAACTGGGAAACTGTAATTTACTGTTACCATGCTGCCGGCAGGACTAGCAGCTTACCTTGCACTGGCACAGAGTGCACTCTGTGCCATGTTTAATCCAGGAGGAGCCACTGAAGCGTGAGATGTTGTGCTCGTCCGTACATGTCTTGGTGATGTCGTTGCGGATGGTGTCGGCCTGGCAGGGGTCGGTGACACAGCGGGGACAGCACTCGCCCTCGGGCACCACAGTAAACTCACAGTCCACAGGCGGGCACGGCAGAGGCCAGCAATCCACCTGCCCCTGCTGCGAAGGTGGAGACAGAATTTGAAAAGGATAGCCAGACAGAGAGAGAGATGGAGAGAGAAAAAGGGGGAAAAAATAAAATAATCACTGCAAATGCACTTTGCATTTCCCGTGTCTAAACAAGTTATTCATAGAAATGCACATTTCTCCTGACGTTGGGTATTTGTATGCTAGAGGGACCGTCTCGACTTGTAAGGTACCTAGAAAATAAAGATGAGCAGAGCAATCTTTCAACAGCGTCAGCACTTTTTCCAGACTGTAGAGGTAAATGCTCCACCCTTCTAATTGACTTGTTCTAGTCTCGTTGTTCTCCTATTAATCTTACAGCAAACTTTCAGCGCCGAATGCCTTGTTGGATTATTTCCTCCGCTGCCATTTTCGCTGGCCTCAGAAAACAGGTCACATATTTTGTCCATCTTTGCAAACTCTCGCCCGAACTCTGCGCTACATCACTCTGTCCTCACCCACTTCTGCTTACGCTGTCATACATGAGCATTTCTGCCGCTGCCTCATTGAAACGAAATATGAGTTCAGACTGTTTATGTTTGAACACAACAGCGGATATAAAAGGGATACACATGCATGCATAAAGTTACAGGAGGCTTGATGCGAGTGTCCCACTGGGGATATTTAAAATCTCTGAAAATCATCTGGCTCAGCATTTCAAAAGTGTTGTAGTAAATTAGGCCGGCTATAAAGCACAGGCTCACACGGAGCTAATGCCCACTTGTGTGTAAACATTCGAAGTGGGAAATCCCCCTGAGTGGAAGTTTTTACTCGCAGCCAGAGGGAGGGATAGAGTGTAGCCTCAGGTATCTGTTCCACACTGTGATAGGGGACAATGTCATCTTTGTCTGTTTATGCAGATGTGGGCTGTTATCACAAAGGAGAGACAGACTTTGGATGCAGCTTTTCACACACAAACAGTGCGGCACAACAAAAAAACTGTATCAAACTAAAACCGATGCTGTTCTTTGAGTCCTTTGTGATGTTTTATATGAAATAATTTTAATATGGCTTCATATAGCATTTATGATATCTCACTGCTATCTAATCGCATTGCATTTACATAGATGTTTATAACACTGAATGTTACAAAATGCCTCTGGGAGGCTAGAACTGGTGACATTTATCTTTGCCTGGGAATTCGTCTGCAAAAAAGAAAAACTATCTTCATGTATGGTTATGAAAATTAATGCCGCTTTGATATTTTAGTGATTTAACAAGATTGTAAATTGCAAGTGGCCCATGTGTGCACGGTGTGCAAAGGCCACATTCTTGATTTCAAATGATTGCACGGTTTGCACAAAAGGATTCACATCTTGGGCTCCTCTTGAAGAAAATGTTTTGCCCATCTGCCTGCTGTCACTGTGTATTTTAAGGCCCCTGCTGAGTCTGGACAGCCATGCCTGTGCTAAGTGTAGCAGCATTCAAGGTTCATTTCACGTCCCTGTCACGCTACTGGAGCCCCAGTACGGTATCGCAGGAGCAGCCTTCTCCACTTTCAAGTGCTGCTCTTTGTACTGTGTGCTGGTGGTCCTTTGCTTTGCGCCTGCCTCCGTGCATCTTAAACAGAGCGTTTTTTTATGTCTATCTGTGTGTATACGTGGACATATGTAGGGTGTAGATTTTCTACCACGTGTAAACTATGTACATACTTGTGTTTACACTGTGTGTGTGTGCGTGCGCTGTTGTTACAGGGGTGTGTATATTCTCAAATGTGCTTGTGTCTGCTTGTGTCAACATAAGTGCCTTCACTGAGTACTGTTTCAGGGAGAGTGAAGCTGAAGCAAACCCATTTTCAGCCAACTGTGCTTCCCCACTGCCCCTCTGCTGAGCGGTGATTTTCAGGCTCTTCTATAATGGCTCGCTGTAAGGAATCCAAAAAGCAGCTCTCAGGTCCCGGCGTCAGGACAGCATTACAATAGTGGGAAGGGAGGGAGGAAATGACATTGGCTCTTGCTACTCAGAGCATAAATCTGTCAGCGCGGAACCACCTTATAGTATCTGAGCTACAAGTACGGCTGATCTCTAAAGGCAACAATGAGAAGATGAAATAAATAAATAATAATAAAAAACGAGTTGTAA
>VOQJ01018637.1:20321-31028 GCA_015052665.1 Apistogramma diplotaenia
GGCTCTGGGATCACGGCTATAGGTGGGTGTTACAGTGTGTTGGGGGGGGGGGGGGGGGTTGGGGGGTAGAATCGAAATTGTTCCATTTGCATGTAAACATGCATATGGAAATATGGTAAGAGGGGCATCACGGCTGGAAAGATTCATTGTTTTTGTCAGGTTTGTTGGGAAACACAGAATGCTTCCCTGTTGCTTCAACATAAACACTGTCAAAACCTTGAAAAGGTCAACGCAGCAGAAGATGTGAACGCGAAGAAAACAGCGCGCACGTCTAACTGTGAAAGACTCGTGTGCTGAACAAAATAGTTTGCTCAGAATAAGAACTACAGCAGGATTGGGTGTAGAGGACGCTCAGAACCACCACCACACACACCGCGTGCAGACACGTCGCAGAACCTTCTCAAAGAGCACAAATAATACTCGCTGTTTCACCCTCCCACCTTATAGACGCCCAGACATTTTCTCCTGTTCTCCTAACCTTGAATGTATTCTTCAATAAAATGTGTAATTCCATTGCAGCAGACGGCAGTGCATACAGTTCATTGAATTCTTTAAAATTTCAGTAATCACTTGCTTTCTTTCTTCTGCACAAGTGGAAAACCAATCTTCATTTTCTCCTCTCTGCAACCTCCCTATTCACCTCTTAATCACTCCCCCTCTCTCGCCACAAAACATCTTTCCTTGACTTTCTTCACAGAGCACATCTCTCATTCATGAGCATTTCCATGGAGACTGGAGTATTTGTTACATTTCTTGTGTAGGCACTGCGGCACAGCAATGAATGCCTATGTTGTTTTCGCTATCACCTCAAATGACTCTGGATAAAAGCATTAAATACCTGCGCTCTTATAAATATTATTAACATGCAGGCGCATATACATGTGTCCCCACTCACCAGGCACTGACACTGCTGGCAGTTCTCCACCCATGTGTCCCCGCTGCCGTAGGTGAGCAGGCCGTTTTGGTGCAGACACTGGCTGCTCAGTCGAGGGTCGCACTCGGGGCAGCAGAACAGGTCGGCGTTGGGGTTGTCGCAGTCGCACACCATCCTCCGGCACATCACTTGGCCAGCCTGAGCAGGGAGCACAATTAAACACCGAACACAGGAAGACACGTGAGCCAAAACAGCTGCATTGCAAAGACAAAGCCGTTTGTTTGATGGGATCATTAAACATACATGTTGATGATAAATAATGTAATGAAGGCAACGCAGCTCGTGCCAAGAAAACTGTTTGGAGGCAGCATTTTATGGTTATTCAGCTCAGAATGTAGCCAAGACACGTGAGATTAAAATGTTTACTTTATGAACACCGATGCACAGATTCTGCACCTCAGTGTTTTCAACTCAACTTGTTAAAACCTCATCAGAGGACAGGAAATAATCTGTGGTTTTTGAGAGATTGTAGCAGGAGTTTCAAGCTTTTTAACTCCGATAGGCTCCTGCTCCCAACCCATATCTAAAGACAAATTACATCTACCTTTGAATACTTTCATTTTTTTTACATTTTTTTTTATATTATGTAACGGATTTACATCCAACATTGCCAATCAAAGTAGTATTTGGATTTTTAAGGTTTTATAAATTGGCACAGACACATTAACGAGATACACGCCACCCATCGACACTGCAATCAGAGTAAAATAATCAACTATTTACATGTTGCTTGACCTCATTCTGGACAGTCTTTGTTTCTTCTGTGGTGTCTGACTTTGGTTTCCCCTCTTCAGTTAATCGCAGCCCTCTATCTAATATCCAGCTGTGTCCACCCACTTCCAAAACAATAACATGTTTACTCCTCTGCTCACTGAACTGCTCAATACCAACTAATTTTGACAGGCAGCTCTTCAATCTCTCAAATCAATTAATATGACTCATTTAATTAGGGAGCCATTTCTGCCCTGGACCTTTGTAATCAAATGAATAATTTGCTGCTTGATCATTCACTACCGACACTAATCCACTATAATCACCTTCCACTAACGCCAGACACTTGGCATTAGGTTGAGTGAAATGCTGAAATGCAAAGTCTGACTGCTCTGTGACCTGATAATCATGAAGGAAAAATGTGTTCGGGATGATGGGATGAGTTTTCTGGACCAACTGTTCCCAGATGCCTTGTCACTTTGATGTCAAAAATCAATCAAAACAAGTACATCAAGAGCCCGAGTCACTCCTTTAAAAAGGCCTATATATAGAGAGAGGAGCTCATGCACTTTAATTAAGTTGCTCATCACTATTGCATCATCTCCATCCATCCATCCATCCATCCATCCATCCATCCATCCATCCATCCATCCATCCATCCATCCATCCATCCATCCATCCATCCATCCATCCATCCATCCCAACAAGTACCTTGTCGAAAAAATAAATATAATAAAGCAGAGAAGAAGCTGGGACCAGTACAGTTACAGTGAGTGCGGGTTATCTTTACTAAAGGGGCCAAACTGTGTGACAAACATAATGTCCTCACCAGTGGCTCCAACCAAAAATCAATTAATAATTAATTGCTGGACAATAACGCAAAGATTTAAAACTGCACCAGCATGTCATCTGTTTTCTGTCATTAAGAAAATGGTAAACAAAGAAAATGAAAGTGTAAACAATGCATATTACTATCATTTTTCATTTCTAGCTCTGTTTGTTCTCCAGCAGCGTTTGAGAAATCTACCTCTCTCGTTCGCTGCCGAGTAATCAACAACATTCACCGGGATTATGACAAAAACTGTAGTTACACGTCTTACCATCTGTTTACCATGACTCGGTGCACATTCCAATTTACGTTTGCCACAGAGGCAGTAAATGAAATATAATTTGCTCAGAAACATTTATATTTTTAGACTTTACTTTATGAAACTTTATGGAGGTCATTCAGGAGCAGATTTGCACCTCAAAGTTACCAGAGTTAGGTGCAAATCGTTGCTGCTGATGGGCCATGACAGTGCCCAAAGGTGGTATCCCATTTGTCTTTCATCAGTTATCACATATCATGTCTAATTTAAAAAAAAAAAAATTGATGTCACTATTGTGCTTCAGTTGATTTGTTGTTGTTTTTTAATATCACTGATTGTTTAAAGAGAAGCATGCTGGTTACAGGATAAAACAAAGTGGCATTTGCTGCTGATTGGCCCTGTGGGGAACAACATCATTCATAAAGAAAAACTGCTTTACATCTGCTGTGTTGTTGTTTTTTTTCTCGTTTAAACACTTGGAAAGCAGAGTGAAAAATAACAACGCTGAAAACATTTCACGCCCAGATCTGCTGAATGCACACACTTTAAAAGAGAGAGGGGGGGCGAGGGGAAATCATTACTCAACTATATATGGCTGTGGACACATTTCCTTGTCTTTTCACTTGTCTGCCTCTTTCTGTTTCAGCGGCTCCATTTACCTCTGCTTTTGTTACTCTGTTCTTGTATTTTTTTTTCCTCTCGGGTTTCCTTGTCTCTGTATTCTCTGTGTACATCTCAGCCTATTCATTACCTGGCAGGAGCACACCGAGCACCTATCGCTGTCCAGCACCCAGATTTGCCCGCTGTGCTTGACCTTGTTGTCATGGATACAGTCACCGGTGCAGTTGTGCCCGTGGGGGCACCGGCAGTCATAGCCTCCCTCCAGGTTGAAGCACACTGTGTCGTTGGCACAGGTGTTCCTCCCTGTCTTGCATTCATTAATATCTGCAGGGAATACAAAAAGGATGACATCATACATATGCAGATAACACACTGTATTTTTTTAGTACAAGACCAGAAATGTTGCTTTAATAGCAGGATGATAAGGCAAAAGGAGTTTTTCCCTGTAAATGTTGATGCTCTTATATGTCAGTGAGCTGCTGTGCTTTTATCTTTTCCAGGACAATACTGCCCTAGCCTCTGCATGTGAAAATTGCTGAATAGAGGATTTGAAAAGCAACTGTAACATGTAGGAATAGAACATTTTTCAAATCTTGCTGGGAACATGCAGTATACAGCTGTAATGTAACCCAGAAACCCACTTTTGGCAAAATTATAACTTTGCTTTGTGAGGCACAGACAGGCTATGCTGTCTCTTTTTTATTTTAGAGAGTGGTTTAATGCACTTTTTCCCCCCTTTTTCTCTCACAACTCAAACTGACAGCCAAGATTGGGTCAACGAGTAGAGCAGCGCTAGCACTATTGTTACAGGCAACGCTTCAGTGTTACTGTAGATTGAGGGTTTCCGTTTTGACAGCTGACACTTTTTTCTGACAGGCCGGATCAGAGAGAATGTTTCCGAAAATGAACAGGCTGCAGAAGGAAATGTGATATTTTTAGGAGGAAAACACACTCATAATGACATATCTATGCAATCGTAAAACCACACAAACGCATCAAAAGTGAAAAAGATGCCAAAAAACTACCTCAAAAGAAAAGTTAAGTGAGTTTTTGAAAGTGGATGACTTAGGAATTGTTTTTTGTTTTTGTTTTTTTAAAGTTCAGCTGCATTTAAAAGCACTATTTTCAGTGTCTGTTTTTTTAATTTGACACCCCCAATCCTCATACCGGGAACCAAAGAGAGAGACTTAATGATGTGCTAAAACTGAGACTTAAAAAGCCAGCCAATGGAAAATGAATGGGTGTTGTCATTAATGGGGGATTGTAACGCCTAATGATGCAAACAGTCATATTTTTGCATTGCTGAAATGCATGAACCAGAATGTTCCTCTAAATAAATGCAAGAACTTGAAATTTTAAGGTCACACACTGATAAATAAAGTAGGTGTCACATCCTCTTCAGCACATTTTACTGTGTTTCAGTCAGATTACTCATCTTTTAACTGAGAGCCGATTTGTTACAGCTGCACAGTTTGGCATTTACTCCCTGCAACTATGCATCACACAAAACTGGGGAGTCACTTCTCCCCAAAGGATATTAGAGTAGCACAACTTGGCGTGATCTTTGGGGAAGCAGATTTTATTGTGCAAAAAACAAATCTAATTAACCTAAACAAAGCAGATGTTCTAAAATTGAAATGAAACCTTTTTGTCAATATTTACGTTGTGTAAGTGAAGATGGGCTACTCACCTACACACGACTCCCCGTTAGCGGAAAACAAGCCGTTGTCATGGTAGCCATCACGACACTCACAGTGGTACCAGCCGGGCAAGTTGACACAAGTGGATTTGCTATCACACTCGACAAAGCCGTCTGCACACTCATCAATATCTAGAGAAGAAGAGACGATAAGAAAATCACGTCAGATTTAGTCAACATATCATGTTGGGTTCAAACTAGTTTTTACAGTGGATGAGGTGCTGCGCTTCATTCTTGCCTGGCAGGCATTTTCAACACTGACTGATTCATAATTGATAAAACGACATGTCTGGCATATCAGTAAATCTGGTCCGAAGGCTTTATTGATCAAGCATAGTTTCACTGCCAGAGAAGGACATCTGTATCAATAAAAGATAGCAGGGAATGAATGAATCTAATATAACAAGCTTATTCTAGGAAGACAGAGTAGTGAAGTGGCTCCATACAGTACTACAGTGGTTTATGCAAGCAAAAGATGCCCGGTTGGATCCTGGGAGAGGAGGCGTCATTCTCTTTGGGATGTGTCAGGAAGGATATCTGGCGTAAAAATCTGCCAAATCAAAGAAGTGGAGGATGTAAAGTTATCTTCTATGGCAGCATCTTGTGAATAAGGGAGAAGCTGTAACCGGTTTGCATTTGAAGAAGGCCGTAAAGCTCCATTTCAGTCTCACCTTCGCATCAAAATATGTAGTAAAACAAATAAATTCCAGGGTGTGTGCACAGTTTTCTACAACTCTGCTTGGACAAAGGAGTTCCTCTAATGCCTTTGGCACAGCTTCTAACAACCTGTGGGTGGCTGTCAATAGATGGAGGTGATGTTTGTCTTCACAGAGCTCCACTTAGAAATATCCTTGACGCTGCCTCCTTTGCTCTTGTGTTTAATACAAGAGTGAGATTACATGCACCGACTTTCTTTTCTCTCTCTGTCTTTTATTCAGTTTAATTCTCATTTCTCTTTTTCGCTCTTTCTGCCTACAGCTGGCCAACCTTCAACCCTTTCATTACAACAAGCAGCCTTGCAAACGGCAACCGAGAACAAATCCAATACAATTTTCAACAATGAGCCTAATACGCACAGAGAGAAAGATTACTCTGATATTTTAGCTAGCATTTAATTAAACTAAGGACCAGGCCCACACGAGAGAGGAAATAAAGCCTGTTATTACGCAGTAGGGCTAAATATGTTAGGTCCAGACATGCACCGTGATTAAATGTGTCTGCATAGCCAGTGATGGCTTTTTTATGATTGTGCATGATGCATGATGCTCTGCTCTCATTATGAAAATGGCAGCGTGCCGTGTATGACCTTCTCTGCGACTGCCTGCAACAGTATCCCCCACAGAGCTACAGGCAGACGGGCTCATGGTCCCCCTCCCACCGCCCAGGCAGTAATGGGATTAAGATCTATTGGCTAATGAGCCCTCAGCCTTTTAATAGAATTCTGCAGCAGATTAATCGTTGATCAAATGTCCCACAGATTAGGGCTTTATCTATTTAAAAATCACCCACATTTGTCTGTGTAAACTGCAGGTTTGCTAAAAAAAAGAGAAAAAGACCACGACATTTAAAAAAAACTAATTTCCACACTGGTGAGGTTCAAAAAAATCATATCTCTTACAATCTGGAAAGATCTTAAAAGTGAAAAACATTTCACCAATTACATCAGTTTTGGTGAGAGAAGAGCACCTTATTTTCTCCCCTTAGGACAGCAACGCTGGCTTAAAAAGACACTGTTTAAATCACGAGTCTGCAGCAAATAGTATAACCAGCCTATCTTTGAAAATTAATATAAATTCACCCCACTCCTGAGGAGAAATATCCAATGCTCTTTGTTGCCTGTGAATTTCAGGGCGATAAAAGCGCTGGGAGGTTTTCAAGGGAGGAGCTGCATGAGGTATACTGCCAGTATATGAAAACGAAATCATGCTGAATTTGTTGGAATCATTCTCTTCTCCTCAACATGGCTGCGTGAAATAGTTCAAAGTACAACCGAGCAGTCGGATTCTATTTATAACAAACACTGAGGGTGAAGCAAGTCTAAAAATATGCTAATGGGTTATTTTCAGCCAGTTTCATTCAGGTGTTTTAAACGCTCGCCTGTCTGGTTGCAACAGGGTTACACCTTCAGCAAAAGATTAGTCTTTTTCCTCTTTTATCTCTGCAAACCTGTCAGCTACAATTATGGCGCAGCGCTTTTCAGCCTTCTGTCAAATCAACCTTTTAAAGTGCTGCAATGTTGTAGGACAATGAAACTCAGTGTTGTCGCACCTTGGATTCGTCAGATTCAGTGTGTGAGGTACAGCAGAGATGCAGCATGCTTGCAAAAGTCTTGCCTTTCTCTTTAATCGTCTTGCGTAAATGATGATGGAGGATCATTGTAATTAAACCATCAACAATGACAGGCAGACAAGGGCGCAGCCGAGGAGCGCTGTCTGTACCGAATCATGGCGCTTTCGCTTTTGTTGAATCATAGATTTGGATGGCTGTCGTGTCCCCCCCCCCCCTTTCTGCTCTGAAAAAACAAAAACAAAAAAACCCAAACACCACCACCACAAATTTAAAAAAAAGATAAAAATCTAGCAATCTGCTTCTATCTCCTGGAGAGGTCAAGGCAGCGGTGTAGCAGTTATTTTGTAGCTACCTTGCTGCATGAAAGACACAGAAATGCCTACGCAGAGGAAGAGGATGGGCCAGATGAGGAGGAGAACAAAGATAAACGGAAGAAGGCGGAGGACACAAAGGAGAGTGGGAAGAAGAATTAGAAAGGCGAGGAGATAGAGGAGGAACAGGTGAAGAGACACTGCAGTTATTCTACTCGTTATCCTGAGTGGCAGGCTGGAAACAAGGGCTCTATTAAGGAAGCTCTCAGAGGACAAAGTGAGAAACAAGAGGACCATCTTTTCTCTGCCCCCCTCCTGGGCTTGTTATGCCACTCGTCCATGAACCACCCTTCCTGCCTTTATATTCAGTCTCTGCCTTCACCTGTCTGTGTTTCCCTTTTCGCCATCTGTCTGTCTCAAAGCTAAAGCAAAAACAGAGGTGCTGTAATTGTCGCTGCTGCTAATCCTTGGAGTTTTCTCCCTCTTTGAGCAGAAGAAGCTCAAGTTTAGAGATGAGTTTAGCCTGCCCCTTCTCTTCACATCTACCATTGTCCCTGCTCCTGAACACCACTTCACATCCTTCTCACTGGCTATTCCGATCCTTAAAAGGTACAATTCTTTGACTTTGCCCCTTTCAGCTTTCTTTCCTTTCTCTATTCTTCCTTCCCTGTTTTTTTTCCCTTTGACTGACAGATAGCCCTAGGGGTTAGGATGCAATTCTGCTGCCTTGCATCACTCATTGCGAAGCCTGTCACTGCTGCCACATGTACATCTCCTGTACAGTAACCTAATTCAAAAGGATTTCCATTTCCCTGCAAGTCTACCTGATAATCCTGATAGGCTCAGGGAAGAATTATTCCCATCAAAATCTCACTCTGCCATTTGTCAAGTCAAATGCCATTGGAATGTAAGTGGATTTTAAAATAGGCTGAATTTGTCATGTCAGATCAGGTTTAAAATAATGGCTGAGAAAAGACTGCAGGACCTTTGAGTCGATAATAATGTTTACAAAGCTTTTATTAGCATGCACACAACGCGGCGATAACATGAGAAATGGATTGCTGATCGCTGTTCTTTTATATATAGTGAAGTGTAATTGAGTGATTGTCACTGATCCTCGGTCTTCATTAAGAGAAAGAGTGAACTCATATAAATCAATCATTGTGAAACCAGAGGCAAACTGAGTTACTCGCTGACTTCCTGAAGATGAAACAGACACTGAAAAGCAAATCCATATCTGCAAGCACTCCAGTAGGAGAGCGGATGAGTAATCATGGTAAATTGGAAACAAGTCTTGCGAACAATCGGTTGCTGCAAGAGCATACAGAATGCAATCACTCGCCATGCAAGTCCTCCACCCTTTAAAGTAGACCTACATGCTAGAACCACACGATGGCAAAAGTGCTCTCTAAATGTCTAAGAGTATGGACATAAATATAATCTTCATAAGTTCTAATTGGCCAAATTTTCTGCACTCAAGAACGAAAACTGTCAATATGAAAAAATTTTCGTCTTTCAAATAAAATCGAAAATGTCCATCAAGACAAGCGGAGCAATTTCTAATTACCTCAAACTAACCATTAAAGCCAACAATGTCATTTCAGTACAATTACAGCAACATGTACAAAGTCCTGCTGTTGTTAATTTTTTGGACAACAAGGGGGAAGTAGCCATTTTTTAAAATAAAGTTTACTGGATAAAGCAGCCAGAGGCTCAGTGCACCCCAAGTGGTGGCTGTGCGACATGCCGACGTCACATATTCTGGCCAAAAGGGAAGGCTGATTAAAAGTTAAACTTTATGGTAATTAATAAAACTGCCATGTGCCTGCCCACCTTTCAAGACTGATACAGCTAGCATACCACAGTCAAGAGACATCAGCTGGTGCACAGCAAATGTTCTGGGTGCAATTCACAGCCCAACACATTCTTTACAGAAGTGCATGCATGCCGGTATAAAAAGATGTCTTAGAGCGCGGCTCATAACTCCACCTGAACAAAGGAAGTGTCATACTGAACTGAACAGTGCGTCCCAAAGGACAACTGTATGTGCCGAGCGCTACTACTAACAGGAGCAAATACAGTGTGCAGAGTGAAATGTGTGATTTCTTGTGATGATGATGAACCCACAGATCCTATGACGATTCCTATTGGTTTTGGGGAGTATTTAAGCAGCTTTCAGCCTGTCGTGATGTTTTGGTTCTCACTACTAAAATAACTGTTTTCAGGGAGAAAAGTGAAAAAAAAGTGTAAATGTTACTGATGCCATGCTACAGTAGACTAATACAGACACCAATAGATAACAACATTGCTCCATGTGCTGTTTTTATATAATTACTTTTTTTTTTCTCGCTCAAAAAAAGAGCACAGGAGGGCGCCAGTTTTAGCTCAGCGGGTGAGCACGTACGTGCGTGCCCTGTGGCTAAATGCAGCGGTCTGGGTTCAAGTCTGACCCGCGGCCATTTGCTGTGTCTTTCCCCTTCTTTCTGTCTGCTCTTCGCTGCTGCTTTCAAACAAAAGCAAAAAATCCCAAAAAGTAAAAAAAAAAGAAAGAAAGCACAGGACACGTCATTTACAGATCTAGTGTATACTGGCCTGCAGAGAAAAACAAGCCCTTTCATTTGTTTTGGCCTTTAATGTACTGAAGCTGTTCTGTGACCAGAGCGGCTCGCTGCATTGCAGCAGGTGCAGTCGGAGCCTATCCCTGTGAGATGTGTAATTCACGTAGAAGCAGCAGGTTGCGTGCAGCTAAACGACAACTCCGGCCATTAGCAGGGCCTAATTAAGACACGCTAATTACAGGTGATGGAGAGAGTGCTTTGTAAGGCCGCCTCTAAATAAATAATGAATACATAATCACTGTGCTTAAACAAGCCGCTTGAGCAGGTCCCGAGGCCTTGTGGGTACATTGTGGAGTGAAGGAGGGAGTGCTGAAGCAATGCATCATGGGATGGGAGCTGTCAAAAGAGGGGAAAAAAATGAATATGCTTTTAAATATTCATTCGTGGTGGGTGGGAGGTGCCTAGGGAAAATTTAACATTTTTTTGTTTTCTTGCA
>VOQJ01018645.1:0-12435 GCA_015052665.1 Apistogramma diplotaenia
ATGATATTTTTAATATTACAATTAGTGTATTAGTGTAGGTTTACGGAGAATGACTCAGAGTCTGATGTTAGAAGTTTGAGCTCTTTGTTAGCATAACACCGCAGACATATTTCATGCAATTGTTTTTCTATTGAAACACAAATTAATCTCACTGAATTTAGACAAAAAATAATGAAATGAGAAATGTTAAGGACTCCTTCATTTTGATTTCCCACAAATTTTAAAGATACCAAAATTGTACTTAAGGTTCTTTATCACCACATTAAAGCAAAATGCCTTTAAGCCAAAGAACTGAGATATACAGTATTTACCTGAAACTTAAGAATAAAATCTACAGTCGTGAAACCGCAGATGAACAACAGAACCTGACACATCACCTCGTGTGATTATTTTTAGTTGTTTGTTGGCCCGTTCATGCACAGCTCTCTCAAGCTCCTACCACAGCAGTTCAGTCAGGTCGAGGTCTGGATTTTGACTCGTTCATTGCGGCGCCTCGATTCTTTCCTTTTTCAGCCGTTCTGTTGGAGATTTGTTGCTGAGCTTGGGATCATTGTCCTGCTGCATCACCCAGTTTTGTCCAAGCTTTAGCTGTCAGACTGATGGCTTCATATTTGACTCCCAAACACTTTGGTATTCAAAGGAGTTCACAATTGATTTGATCACCAGAAGATGTCCAGGGTCTGTGGTGGCAAAACAAACCTCAAGTCATCACTGCTGTATTTGCACTAATACGTGTTCGGAGTTTCCCAAATATGACACTGGGCATAAAAGCCAAACTTCTCCACTTGGGTCTCATATATTCAGACATTGTTTCAGAGATGTCTTTTTCCTCTCCAGGCTTTCTCCTGGCCACCTTTCCAAACAAAGACAGCTTCAGTCTAGTTCTAAATGTACTGTCTTGAACATTAACAGTTAACATGCTAACTGAGGCCTGTAGGGCCTGAGATGTAGCTCTGGGGTCTTCTGCAGTTTCTCTGAGTATCGCAGGATGGTGCTGCACAGGACTGCTTCTGCATTTTGGTTTCGTTTTAATGAGATTAATAATGACACCATGTAATTTGTCATGTGATCAGCTGAGGTTGTATCAGCAAATTGATTCAGTTTATGAAAAAAAAAAACAGTTGAACACTGCTGGAGGAAAACTGCTCCCTGCCAATCTCTGACCAGAAGCTTTGCTTTTCACTGGAGATCAAGCTCTGCAGCCACCCACAGCGCCCCTGAACTGCAGCCAGCAATAATCAATAAGCAACCTCAAAACCTGTCAGTGAGGCCTTGATTTGTTTCTGCTGTTTGAAGTCCGAACCTGCTGATCTAATCCCTCAGATGGATGTGAATCCTAAGTAACATTTGTCTTTGATCCATTATTTATGGGATTTTTGTGAGTGACTTTTTGATAAACTCGTGGTCAAAATGAGGGTCTGATTGGTGGGGCATGGAAAAATTAATACATTTTTGGCAAAACTCCAAACTGTAGGAGTGTGAGTGTGACTGTAACTTACGTTAGATGTACTCTTGACTTAGTAAAGACTACTTCAAATTTTTAGCTACTAAATTATATTGTATTGTATATATTGTATCAACTTTAAAGATCATCTCTAACAGCACACACAGCTTTAATACTGTAAGATCAATTTTAAACACTTAGACCAACCTTGGCAAAGAGCTGAGTAGGTTCTGGAGATCATTCAGCACAAAGCCTCCCTCAGCAATGATGGCAGTAGACAATGGGTGAAGGTGGAGCTGATTAAACAGGCCGTTCAAGCTGGAAAACCCTCCAATGCATCTGAATTAAAACATCCATACATCCATCATCACTGTACCCATAAATATAAATATCAGTATGTGCAATAGTGCAAATAGGCAGAAAATTGCACAGTTTTAATAACAGTATTAAGGAAATTTGGTAAATGATAACAGAGAATACATTAAAAGTGATACTATTGTAGTATTATCCTCCCATCTGATAAAGAACAGATGGGATGGTGTAAAAGTGTGGCACTACAGTGTGTTGGTGTGCATGTGTAGATTTTTGTGAGAACAGTGAGGAATTATAGAGCCTAATAGCCACAGGTTAGAAAGGAACTCCTGTAGCAGTCCTGCACCTCGGGGCGATGAGCCTGTAACCGAATGTGCTGCAGGGACCAATCAGGGAGGCATGCGTGGGGTGGGATGGATCATCCATGATGCAGAGGAGTTTCTTCAGCATCGTCCTCTCAGACACCTCCACCAGAGTCTACTCTCCCAGACATGAACCAGCCGTCCAGTTTGTTCAGTCTGTTGGCATCAGCTGCATTCATTCTGCTGTCCCACTGCTGTATAGAGCGCTACAGCTCCTTCAGCCCAGTTAGCTTCTACCTCAACTAGCTTAACACCTTCTGTTTTTGTTTTCCTGCCCATCAGTGATGCAGCCTAAAGGTGTCTTTTTCTGGAAAAGGTCCAAGTTCAGACTTGCCTTGGAGCTCCATAGGTAGATCATAGGTGCTGATATGAGATGGATCAAGGTTTGAGTGGTAAAGCTGTTGTATAATTTTTAGTTTATTGAGCTTTAAAGTTTTCTTTTATTTTGATAGAGGAAATGTTTAATATTTAAAAATCAGGTTTTTTCTTCTGATATTTCATGCTGAATAATTTCAGATGAGACAGTGATGTTCTCTAGTACATCATTGAGTTCTGCACGATATTAGAGAGCAGGCTGTTTTTGTGCGATGCAGCTTATTTCTTCTTTTTTATTGTAATTGCATTAATGTGTAAGTATCATTTCACTGGCATCATTTTTTATTAAATTATCACACCGTAGATTTTCTAATCTGCAGATTGGAAATATAATCAGTGTCGATGACTAATGGAACATCATTGCCACCCCTTTTAAAAAGTCAGGCTTGTGTCTACAGGAGACCAGCTTTATGCCTATGTTATTACTGCAAATGCACAGTAATGGTGTTCCTTATCAGATCACTGATTGTCTGTTTAGTGTGTAGTGAGACACACTAAACAGATAATCAGTTCCCAGGGTTTTGAGTTTTTGTTTAAATTTTGTATTTTAGGTTATTTTTGGGATTTTTCTTCATGTATCTTTAGTCTCAGGTTTACTGGTTGTAGAATTGTTTCCTTATCTATCTCTAGTGATTAGTTCTTGCTACATTTTATGGTATTTCATTTCTAACTTGTCTGAGTTAAGATCTTATTTTTGTGTGTTATATGATGCTGTTCATTTCCTGTTTTACTTTGATAGAGTCTCTTGAACATTATTTTGAGTTTCACCTCTTGTCTTGTCTAATTACCTTGATTGTCTGCACCTGCGTGTTTCCCCCCAGCTGAGTCCACTTCCTCTGCTTAGCCGTGTGTGCATTTATAGCGCTGTCCTGCCCTTGTTGTTATCCCTGTGTGTCCTTTCCCTGCTGTTTTTGGAATTGTTTGGATTTTGTTTTGCCATTTCATTTTATTGATTTTGGAAATCTGGATTTTCTCACTTCTTTTGTTCATGTCTGCCTGTCCAGGAGTTTGCATTTTACAATAATGACATCTATGACCTCAACATTTGAGAGCAGAAAGATGCTCGTGTTAATTCACATATACAGGATGTTGGAATCAGTTAACCTGTGTGGTGACTGAGCATCACATTAAGTCTGGAAATATTTGCAGCCCACACACTGAAGGTCATCACCATGCTGTAAAGCTATGCATCACCGAGGGCTCATGAATGTCGTTATCTTTGCTTCACATCAAACGCCTGAAGTAAAAGTGGTTTGTTACATGTTTTTGAACCTTTATACCCACAGCAATAAATTACACATGGTAACAAGCTTCCACTGTTGTCTTGTCTTTGTGTTTAGACTATATTTTTATTTTACAAATTTGGCATTTTCCCATATAATGTCAGTTACTATTGGTTTTCATTTAGGTTTGACCAAATCTTTCTTTAATTGTTTGAATCAAACACAAAATTTCAAGAGTTAATAAGAATTTGCCGAACTTTCAGGAATCTTCTCAAATAATGTGTAATTTTCAACACAAGACTAAATTAGATGTTTTGTGGGCAAAAATCCACAAAAGCAAAGTTTAACAGGATTCATAGATATTTTCTATTGTTATTGTTTCTACAGTATAAACAGTTAGAAAATAACACTCGTGTGTCAAAGACAAACATCGTCACACTCTAAGATGTTTAATGTTTGAATTTCCCAACAATGAATTCAAGCATTTGTCTGGACGCATTGTTTTCAGCTGTGGGTTTTACTGTATGTGACAATAGAAACACTAGAAAAGGAAGTGGACACTATTCTGATCCTCGACTTGGCCAAATAAGGTCTGAGATACAGCACACCCTGGCTTGTACCAAATAAATAATTATAAGAATCATTTATGTATTTCACGTGTAGCTCAAGCATCTGCAATATAAAAGCAGTTTCAGCAATAAAATGTACATTTAATTTATATGCATGTCGCCTGCAATAGCCTGGCGACCTCTCGAGGTTGTACCCTGGTTCTTGCCTTGTGACAGCTTAGCTATGCAACAACCACAACCCTGAAGTGGATACGCGATTAAGAAAACAGGTGGATGGATGGTGTGTATATATACTGCTCAAACTATCTCAAAGTAGTCAAAAGCTGCCCTTGTTTCATACTTCGACAAATATGCAATGTGAAAATAGAAACGAAAAATTTCTGACTGTCCTCAAAGTTGAGATTTTTCACTGTGGGCACTGACAAAACCACAGCTCTAACATAAAGGTTACAGGTAGGCCCTTATGGTTTTCATACATTCTTACAGCGATGGATTCAAAGTTTCTGTGTATAATGGGCATCCAAGCAGGAGAAAGTCAGCTTAAAGGGAGAGGAGCTAAAATGTCTTGTTTTAGGCAGAGAATAGATAAGAGGGCTTCACCAAGGCTAAAAAAAGATTCTTTTTGAAATGTTAAAACAAGGAAAGATACTCTAGTTGCATCAAAGACAAAAATGGGAATCTGAAAAGGGCAGAATAAATCCCCAGAATAGTTTAATGATGCTGCTGATGATGCTGCAGTATAATGCTTGCTGGTTTATTGTCACTGCCTGAAAAGTGAACAGCCATTTTTTTTATTATTATTATGAAAAATCTAAATATATCTGTTATGAGAGGGGGCTTTTTAGGTAGTGAATGTGGATCCACTTAAAGGCACTTGTGATGCCTGCTGAAAATGTGCTTTGGGGTATTTTCATGTCTTAATGAGAAAACTAAACGATTAATATGTGTCTCCTAAAAGTAAAAGACAGAACACCATCTTAAATAAAAGTAAGCCAACTTTTTCCAGTTTATTAAAAGTAAATGAATAAGAAAGAAATGTCACTGACCGCCTGAAGTCATCCATTAAAAACGACCCTTATATTTACTTCTCAGGCTCTGAAAATGAGGCACTGTGTATAAAAATGGAATTCCTGAACAGGATCCCGTCACCCTGTGTTTATAGGGAGCTGCAGTGCTCTCCCAGGCCGACAGGGGGCTGTCTGTTATTGCGTCACTGCGTCAGAGGAAGGGGGAGTGGCAAAGATGGCGTTTTCAAATGTATTCCTGTTGTTTTGTTTAGCTTCATTTTGGCAGCAAATCAGCGCCTCCTGGCTTGTTTCCGAGCCGTGTTATAAACCCATCAGAGACCACAGACCGGACTCTGTCAAGTAGGTGAACATTTTGACCTCCAGCGGAGCTTGTTTGTCTTAGAGAGGAGGAGAGTGTGGAGATGTATCGCCTTCAGTGTCTTATCCAAAAGTTAGATACAGTAAACAGCTCGTCTTGGTCTACTAATATAACGTTAACTTATTGGTTAAATGAAAACTTTTTACCATCAGAATTAAAATTAGTTTCTGGGATTGTTTTGTTTAAAATGTGTATTTTTGCAGTATTCTGTCTTGCTTTATGCACAGATCTACAGGTTATGTTTTCTATTTATATGTAGGTTATTATATAGTTAACTAAAGCTACGCTAAAAACTAAAACTAGATGTGGGGGGAAAAGTAGTCAACTGAAATAAAAATAGAAACTAGACTGAAAAAAGTAAAAAGAAAAAGAAAATTAAATAGATGGTGTGTGTTTAGGAACGGTCTTATAGTTTTTGTTTGTTTGTTTTTTGTTTCATTTTGTAAAAATTTGTCTGCACAACCTGCCGGATGAGGCTTTGGTAACTTCGGATTTCTAAATTACTGCCTCCAAGACGTGGTGTAATGCCTACTATGGATTTATGAAAGTTGGCTACTAACAAATATCCTCCATATTCTAATAATAAAGACTACAACAGTGAAACGAATGAAAACCAAACTAACTAAACTGAAACAAACACTCTGAACCTGATAATAAATATAAACTATTTAGATTCAGTTTCAGTTCAATTCAGTTTTATCTGTATGACACCAAATCACAACAGTTGCATTAAGGCTCTTTATTTTGTAGGGTAAGGACGCTACAATAATACAGAGAAAACCCCAACATTCAGGCAACTCCCAATGACAAATGTGGGAAGAAAAATCTCCTTTTTAACGGGAAGAACTAGGCTCAGGGAGGGGCAGCCATCTACCAGGATCGGTTGGTGAGGGGAAAGTGGAGAGGGAAAAGAGGTGAATAAAGAAGAAACACTCAGTGCATCATGGAAAGCTCCCCAGTAGGCCTATTGCAGCGATCCTGATCCAGCCCTGACGATCGGTAGTTAGAAAATCTAAAACTATATTTAGTCAAAAGCAGGAAGGAAAAACTGATCATTTCTAAGTGAGATACAGAGAGATGCAGTGTCCCACATTTTGATTGCCTCCTGTTAACTCAACATATCCAAGTATTTATCACTACAGAAACAGCAAGATGAAATTCAGGCTGAACAGCAGTTAAAGTTTTAATAGTTGCTAAAATGTGTGTGCACACATTTGAATAGAGAAAAAATATTTAATAAGTCCATGAAACAAACTTTATCCAATGAGGGAGTTGGAAAGATGTAACTTACTGTAAGTGTATTTGGTCTTCACATTATCAGACGTTTAATTTTTAAATTAAAATACATACATGGCGGTGCCTCGTTATCGTAAGACGAACAAATCAGTTTTCACATATTTTTTTCTGTTTACATGAAAAAATGGATAATTTTGGTAACATCACACAGTTATTAAAAGAAAAAAACTCAAGAAGATTAGGTGGGAATGTTTTAGTGAGTGTGCAAGCAAAATGAATAAAAAGTGCTGTTTAATCTTTACCAATTTCTTATTTTACTAAATCATTATGTGAAGTTTTCATTTGAGATGTAGTGGGAATACTACCAATATTTCCTTTCGCATTGTGACGGTTTAAATTGTGCCTTAAAGCTGTACTTTAGTACTTTTCATCACAGACTGTATTATAATGAACAAAGTCACAGTAGGATATCCGTTTCTATTAAGTCCTCCATTAAAAAGTCAGCAGGACTAGTTAATAAAAAAAGTTCACAGCATCACAAACTGAGGAGCATCATTGAGAGTTTGAATACATTTCTTGACTCACGGAGGCGGCAAATTAACACGTTTTTTGGCCACGAAAGGAGAAACTCATTAAACTGATCAGAAGCCCTTTGCACAATTCATGTCTGATTATCTTTAATTGCACTAAATTTGACAATTGATGATAATCAACGAAAGTAAGATAATACACTTGCTGAAGTTTGTGCTCAGCAGTGACGGATGTCACCACGCAGACATGCAAATATCCTGTCCGGTTATTAGCACCCACAGGAACTGACAGTCACAGCAGTTTCACTGCCCACACACTCCTGAGAGGGGATGATATTAGTCAGACGAGTGAAAACATCTGGGCTTGCTTTAGAAGCAATAATTGCAGCTGATCATCGTTTCCCTTTGTTTAGGACACAGGCCCGGCCGCATGTAAACGTGTCAGAGCTTCCTCCGTCGTGGGACTGGAGGAACATTGATGGGAAGAATTATGTGAGCGTCACAAGGAACCAACACATCCCCCAGTACTGTGGCTCCTGCTGGGCCATGGGAGCCACCAGTGCGCTAGCTGGTAACCATGACAACAGAGGGATGGAGGAAAATTATAATAGGGAGATGGATTGAGGGCATATTTTCATGCGAATTGAAAATGATAGAATTTAGTGGTATATGGACAATTATCAACTCCACTGCCTGCTAATGTGTGATATTCTTGTCCCTTTTGTCTTAAGACCGCATCAACGTCAAGCGTGGAGGAGCGTGGCCGTCGGCGTACCTGTCCGTACAGAACGTGATCGACTGCGGAAGGGCAGGTTCCTGTTATGGAGGCGACCACCTGAGAGTCTACGCCTATGCACATGAAAGAGGCATTCCTGATGAAACCTGCAACAACTATCAAGCCAAAAACCAAAGTAAGGTCCAGTGAGGCAGACAAACACACACACTATCACATTCATTCAGCAGGTCAAACAGGTCAAGGCCAGGGTCTCAGGTGTCCTTGGTGATGTTCTTGGCTCTGCTGAGGCAGCGGGAGGTGTAGATGTCCGTCAGAGAGGGGAGAGGGCAGCCAACAATCCTTTGTGCTGCCTTGACTACCCTCTGAAGCCTCTCTCTGTCTGAGTGCAGCTGCCGTACCATACTGTGATACAGTACATCAGCAGGCTCTCGATGGATGAGCAGGAGAAGGTCAGAAGCAGGTTGTCCAGGTTGTTCTTCCTGAGGTGGTTCTTCATTAGCCCCCCGTTAAATTCAGAACTGAATTTAAAGTCTGTCATATGTTAAAGACTTCTTGGAAACCTGCTGAGCTATTTTTATACTGTTTTCTGTATGTTGAGAACACATACCACACTTTTAAGAATTATGGTTTCTACACTGTGAGTTTCATCCAATAATCATTAAGCTGACCTTGAGGACGAAATTCTAATCACTTATTAACATGACCCCACTCAACACCCCTGCAAAGTTGTATCAGAATTCATTTCAAACAGAATGGCACTCGTGCACACAAACACTACCAGCAACACGACCTCCTTGGATGAGTTAATGGCATCTCTGCACAACCTGTAAAAAACAATAGGACGCACGTTTGTGCAAACACTGGACTTAATTTACAGTAACTGAATTCACCTACAAAAGCAGGATAGCAACCACAGCTACATTATGCTGTCACACATGTATACAAATCCCTTTACAGCAGCAGTCCTGGTGCTCTTGAAGCTCATGTTCAAGTATTTCATAAGTGAGCTATTTAAAGTGTTGCTACCATAGTTACAGTTAGACACTAAAAGTCACAAATTTGATTCTGGTAGATCTTTAATTATTATTTTTTCAGCAGTCCTGCCGCTTGAGCAGATGTATAGCATGGTGAGATGTCTCAGGAGTGTTACACTCAGCAGTCGCTCTCATCAGGAGAGAAGATCACATCTAATGACGGGCCCCACTGCATGGTGGTCTCAATCGACGGATGTAGTGTACATTTTTGGTGAGCGATTACTAACAGCGCTGCAAAACAGCAAAAATCTGATTAAATCTCAACAAGTAAATTGTGGAAAAAGTAGCCTTTCCTGAGCTGTAGCCCCATGCAGGGGAGAAAGGGAGAGCGGACGGCGTGATCAGGTGGGAAAATGAGAGGAGACAAAAAAGAGCAAACAAGAGCCAATCAGTGATGATTAAAGAAAGGAAAGCGATGGGCTCTTCATCGCAAAGCCCATCCTACACTTATGAAGTGTAGCCAGTTCTCAGTGCCAGCGTACGTGGCCGATCTCACTGATGCTCTTGGACTTGAGCAGGAACAAAAATCTGTACAGCCAGACTCCAAAACATGGGGAGCGAGACAGAGAGTAGAGGTGATTAAAGCGGCAAATTACCATCCATGAGTTTGGAGTGAGATATTCAGCTTTCATGCATGAATGTGACAATTTGATGTCCACAATTTCAGCCCTTTAGCGCAATTGTCAGGCTGGTTGTGGGAGGTTGCAGTTCTGGGCCATATTTTAAATTGCTAGTTTTAACATCATAAGTCTTGGCGGGTTTGCTGCTTTGAAAAGAAAAGTAACCGACATTGTCTCCAACTAAGTCCATTTCTAATATTGCAGAACTTTTAAAAGGTATGTTCCTTAGCTGTAACTAAAAAAATGAGGCATACATTCACTGGACTCTTTATTAGGTAAACATTGCTGATACTGGATTGTTCCCCCTTTTGCCTCGAGAGCTGCTTTAACTCTTCATTGCACGGATTCAACACCATGCTGGAGGTGTTCTTGAGAAATTGTGGTCCATACAGATATGACAGAATCGCACAGTTACTGTACAGCAGATTTGTGGGCTGCACCATTCGCTATAAACCCTGGAGATGGTTGTGTGAGAAATTCCCAGTAGATCAGCAGTTTCTGAAGTCAGACCAGCCCATCTGGCACCAACAAACACATTCGCTGTCACTTAAAACACTTTTCTTCCACATCCTTCAGCCTCAGCAGGTCTTCAAGCCCAAATGCACTGAGCTGCTGGTGCTGGTGAATAGGTGTACCTTATAAAGTGACCAGGCAACTGTAAATGAGTAGCAAAATGAACACTCACCGAACTGTAAATCGTCTGCTTCGTTTGTTGCAGAGTGCGAGCTGTTTAACCAGTGTGGGACCTGCTCCTTCTTTGAGTCGTGCGCTGTTGTGAAGAACTACACCGTGTGGAAAGTTGGAGACTACGGAGAAGTTTCTGGCAGAGACGAGATGAAAGCTGAAATTTTTACCAACGGGCCCATCAGGTAGAGCAAGTCATCCTCCGAAGTCATTTCTCACTTTTCATCCACCTACATCGTCTGCGTGAAGGAGGATATTCTGCCTGAGATTTTCACAGTGTATGAATATTTAATGATTCTTAAAACCTTGGAGAAAGATAACAGCACTGTCATTTTATTTCACTCAGAGAAGTCTCACAGTCAAATTTAAAGCCTTTAAGTTCTGAAAATATCAGACCTATATCCATATACATATATATAACATATACATTGGATTGGATTAGATTTGATTAGATAAAATAAAACTTTATTAATCCCTTTAGGAAGGTTCCATCAGGGAAATTAAAGATATATTCCCTCTTAACTAAACACAGCTGAGCTTTTTGTATGCTTTTATATTTTACATTCTTGCATTAGCTGTTAGTCTTTTAGTGAAGGTTTGGCTTTGACAGCTTTATATTATCTTTAAATGAATTTCTGCAGCATTAACGAGGTCTCCTGTAATGCCTGCAGATAAGGAATATTAAAAAAATTTTAAACAATTGAAATGGAAGCGCGCTAATAAAATTAAAACAAGATTTTGGGCGCGTGTGTTTGTATCACTGTCATGTCTTCGCTCAGCTAGGGCAAAGAGAGTGGGGTTAGTAAAGGTATTTATTGCTCAGTCAAATATTTAAGATAACAAGTTAATAATAATATGGAAATGGATTCATTCAGCCTTTTTTTCAGCTGAACTGACCACTGAAAGGACTACACCCTAGCAGCCACATTTACCCACTCACAGACTTACACACAGCACTTTGTTTAATGATATTTACTGTAAGGACATGATTGATGTCACATCCACATTTAAAGACAGTCTAAGATCAACAAATAATGTGTAATATTTTTGGACTGTAACCAGCTGAAATGGTTTGGAAATCTCTTTCGGATGACTTTCAGTTGCCTCCTGGGTGAGGTGCTGCAGGAAGACTGGGAGGAGACCTTGAGGCATACATTGGATAGATTATGTCCTGGAAGTGACCCAGTTTCCCCCTCAATGAGCTGGAGGCTGTGACTGGAAGGAGGGATGCCTGAGCATCTCTGCTGACTGCTGCTAACAGCTAAAGAGCTGTGCTGCCTATCCAAATAGCACCCCATGCCTTAACAGAATAAGATAACTAACTGTGGGAGTGGGAGTGAGCAGCGGGGTAAGCTAAGCCTGGCAAAGTTTCCAGGCACCAGAACAAGTGCCTCCAAAAAAACTTGCTTAAGGCTTTTATATTAAAATTCAAATTACTGACTTATAGCTGTAACCCAAGAGGCAGACTGCTCATATTACAATCACTGAGTGCATTATACTATACTGCATTTGAATAAGGTGACGGAAACAAGGTGAGTTTCCTAAATGGTCAGCCAGTCTGTCTGTTAAGACAGCAGAGTGCTGGGCACTTGAATCACAGGGATAGCAGGAACTACATATGCTGAAAAGGCTCAAAAGATTGGACACGTTGGGAGCACAAGCCAGGTGTGTGTGTGCGTGCGTGCGTGTGTGTGTGTGTGTGTGTGTGTGTGTGTGTGTGTGTGTGTGTGTGTGTGTGTGTGTGTGTGTGCGTGCGTGTGTGTGTGCGTGTGTGTGTGTGTGTGTGTGTGTGTGTGTGTGTGTGTGTGTGTGTGTGTGTGTGTGTGTGTGTGTGTGTGTGTGTGTGTGTGTGTGTGTGTGTGTGTGTGTGTGTGTGTGTGAGTGTGTGTGTGTGCGTGTGTGTGTGTGTGCGTGTGTGTGTGTG
>VOQJ01018645.1:12455-30999 GCA_015052665.1 Apistogramma diplotaenia
GGTGGGGGCGCAGGCGAGGGGTGTGTGTGCGTGCGTGGGTGTGTGTGTGTGTGTGTGTGTGTGTGTGTGTGTGTGTGTGTGTGTGTGTGTGTGTGTGTGTGTGTGTGTGTGTGTTTGGCTTCAATGGAAACATTTTGTTAAACAGCACCATTTCTGGCTTCTTCCTTGGACGCTGTTGTTTCAGTTTCATTAGTCAGACTTTCTCCTGCTTTCTTGCCGTAGCAGTGCAGGATTCTCTCGTGTAACATCTTCATGGCTTTCTCCAATTCTAATTGAGGTAAACATCCTTATACAGGGAAATGGGGGTGAATGGTTCACATTCACTAACATATTCACAGTGATAACAGTAAAATATGCCTATGTGCATGTTTCATGGAAATTTGGCATAGGCACTTGTTTGTTTGTTTTTTGCACAGGATAAGAAAGTTTTCATGCCCGTATATGTAAATGAGGCCCAGTAAACAGCAGGTGAAAGTAACCAGCTAATATTAAGACATGAATGGTAAAAGATGCATTAATGAGACAGGGCGAAAAGAGACTGGGAGACAGTGATGAGACTAGAATAAGAATAAAATCAGGGCAAGAACTGAAATGCAGTAATATATATTAAAAATGACTTCGGTTTTATCTTCACTGCATTGGCTTCCTGTCTGTTTTAGAATTCATTTTAAGATTCTTTTGTTTTTAAGTCTTGCCACACTGTACCTCGCTGAGTTGTTGCACCCACACTCCCGCTCGCTCAGATCTGCTGACCAGCTTCTTTCGGTCGTGCCGAGGACTAAGCGGAGGCTTAAAGGGGGCAGAGCCTTTTCTGTGGCAACTCCCAAATTCTGGGACTCGCTGCCTCTGCACATTAAACAGGCCTCTCCACTAGCCTGGTTTAAATCTTCTCTTAAGACTCATCTTTTTCACTTGGCATTTGACCAAACTTGAGATGTTTTTATTCTTTGTGTATTTTTTAAAATTTATTTTATTGCTTTTTTCTATTTTTTATCATGACTCTTGATTAATTGTGTATTTCATTGATTTTTACTCTGCATATTGATTTTTTTTAAAGTGCTTTATACATAAAATTGGCTTGGCTTGGCAAAATAAAAAGAACATATACAGAATAACTGTAAAGTCAAAACAGAAACACTAAAACTCACACACATGAATCAAAACTAGAACAGCAGTGAAATCCAAACAGGAGCTCGAATTTAAAAATACAAGAAGAACTGAAGGTCAGCATCAACAGTTTAAATTCAATAAAAACAAGAATCCAAAACTCAGAGGCCACAAAAACAACTTGTTTCACACAGCAGATGACCCGAGGAGCTGCACCAAGGACCATGTTAAGAAAAATACACATTTTTTTTAAACCGTAGAGTCTAAGAATAAAAATATGGAGCTGTAGATAAGCATTATGCATCCCCATTAATGTGTCAAAAGGATGCAATAATATCTATGCAAGACAATCGAGTTGCACAAAGTCCCATCAGTAAAAATTGTATTTATTAACATCTGACTGCAGATTCAAAGGAGGAAAACTTTGCACTTAAAGTTCCCACACTACATAATAGACATTTATGGGCAAGTACAAATTTTGAGCCTGCTTTAAAAGCCAACGCATAGCTAAAAATGACCGTAATTTCAGCCCACATAACTGCTCTAAGATGCAGCATTACATTTCAGTAATGAAAGAAAATGGCAACATAAAAGGCTTCAATTCTTGTCTTTCAGTTGTGCGTTGATGGCGACTGATGGCCTGGAGCGATACTCTGGAGGGGTTTTCTCCGAGTTTCACCCTCTCTCGCTGCCAAATCACATCGTGTCAGTGGCTGGGTGGGGCGTGGGCGAAGATGGGATCGAGTACTGGATCGTCAGGAACTCCTGGGGAGAGTTCTGGGTTGGTTTTTTACAACAGCCTGCGCTCACTCTGTGCTTAATCAGCTCTGTGAACTAAATTCACAAGTTCTTATTGATTTTGTTTTGGCTGAGATGAAGCAGAAAAAATTTTTTTCATTTCTCAGACTTACAGGCGGAGTAAATAATAATGTTTTCTTCCTTTCAGGGGGAACACGGCTGGGCGAGAATAGTCACGAGTGCCTTTAAAGCAGGAAAAGGCAACTGGTTCAACCTGGGCATTGAGAAAAACTGCGCCTATGGAGACCCTGTTGTAGCATAGATGCTTAATTAAATTCATCAAGCTTTGTTATTTTTTTGTTTATTAAAATACCTGGAGTTTTGGGCAAATTCAACACTTCAGAGAAAAAACTCTTCCTTTCTTTCCGCGCACTAAAAACAACATGCACAAACAACAATTTGCTGTTTTATGGGGGTTTATTTTTTAAAAGTGCTTCTTGGCTGAGAGCAGTAATGTCCTGACGGTAGTTCAATCCAAGAAATTGTTTGGTACACGTCTCCCTGTAAAAGCCTCAGTCATAACATGTTATTTATGCACTTTGGTTTTTGCATGAAATAAACAGTAATACAAAGTAAGAGTGCGCTCAGCTCAGAATCTTAAACATCTACAGAGCGCCTGATGTTAATAAAAAAATTCAGTACCAGCTCTCACTAATGTATGCTTCTTAGTGTTCGTTAAAGAGCAGGAAGAACTTATTTCTGCTGTAAGGTGTCATCAGGACCATCAGCTTAAAGAAGGGCCTTGTATATATTAGGATTTGCAGTATTCGCAGGTTATCTGAGGTCTTTTGGAGTGCAGGGTGCGCTCCTGAAGACCTTCTATGACTCTGTTGTCATAGAAGCCATCTTCTGTGCCGTAGCATGTTGGAACAGCAGCTTATCTGCAGCTGAGAGGAAGATCAGATCATCAGGAAAGCCAGCTCCGTCCTAGGATGTCCTCTTGACCCCGTGCAGGTGGTGGGAGACAGAAGGACTGTGGCTAAATTAGCATCACTAATGGTCAATGTCTCCCACCCCATGCATGACGCTGTTACTGAACTGGAGAGCTCCATTTTTTTCTTGCAATCTAATTTCATTCTGTAAATCTTGTGTTTAGGATATTATTATTATTTTATTTTGTATATGTTGCTTTAGCATTTTTAACTTTATCGGAACGTTTGGCTGCAGACACGCCTGAATATCCCCTTTGTGGGACAATAAAGAACAATCTTTCCCTCTCTAGGAGGGACTTAAAATGCTCTTAAACATTTTCCCCTTTAAGAAATTTAAAAAAAAAAGATGTATCATTAAACATTGGCACATTTTTTAAATCATTTATCCAAAATTTACCTACCTTTGCTAATAAATGGGCCAGAAATTGATCATTAAAGTGCTCAGGGCTGATTACTGTGAACCTTTTTTTATCTGATTTATGAGGCGGGAATTTCACATCTTTAAATTGTGACTAAAACTGGTGCGTTTTTGCATCTTCACACTGGAAAGAAGTTAAAAGTTAAAAATAGACTCTTTTGTAGATCCAAATATGTGATCTACTTGTTGACCCGCTCCTGGGCTAACATAAAACTAAACATGATTTTCTACTCTGACTGTTATTAGTACAGGGATGCACTTGCAACCCAATTTTATTTATATAGCACATTTGAAAACAACAGAAGTTCAGCCAAAGTGCTTTATGCATTTCAGATCCAAACCTGGATCAGTGTGTGATTTAAATATTTAACTGGTGATGGTGAATCGAGCCCTCCAAGAGTTGATGGTTTTGGTTTCCACTGACCACTGTTGTCAATGAATCACACAGTTTTACACTTTAATATTTCATTAATTGAGATCAGATGTGGGATTTTGTTGTTTCCTTAATTTTATTAGTATAATAACGAAGGTGCTTTTATTTTGGACTAAATTATAGAACAACAATAAATACATACATGTCTAATGATGTGCCTTCCATTTGGCCTCTGGGAAATTGAGTTTGACACCCTTCGGTTGCACCTTGAAAACAAGGTTCAGTTCAGCAGAAATTGTTCGTTTATTAATGGACTTAAGAGACTTTCAGTGTTCGTTAAAGAATGTTTACTATAAACTTGCTACATAATTTTCAGTTCACAGAACATTGTATCTCTGTGCATTTATAATACTGAACCTGTGTGAATATTAATACTAGTGATTAAAGTAGGCAGCAAGTGAAAGTGAAAATGATTTATTTGTCATTTATTTGTAACAACAGTTGTATTTTGTTACATTTTTATTAGGTATTTTTAGGTTTTATCTTCTGGGATTTAAACACCCAGGTAAAACCTATTGAGATTATATGCCGTGTCATTTACTCCCAGCGACTAGCTTCTCACAGTGGTCACAGCAGGTGGTTGACACTTCCTGAGCCTCATTTTGCTGGAAGCTCATCCTCAACTCCATCACAAAGTGTTCGCTCATCTCACATTGTTGAGATTCTCATTTTACAACCTCAAACTGAGGAGACTAGTTTCTGGACTTTTAGGGATGGTATCAAATTCTTGTCTGGTTGAGGATTCTAGCTGCTCAGCAGTCCTGGGTCCTTTTGTTGTATTTTGTTCTATGATGCATCAAATAATAAAACTTCTGGACTGCAGGCAGGTCTGATCTTTCACCACCATACCATCAGAGAAGCAGGCTTTTGAATTGAATGCTGATAACAAGCTGGATGCTCCGTCTCCTCTTCAGAGGATGGCGCAGCATGTTTTCCAAAAAGAATTTCAAATTTCAGTTTGTCTGATCACAAAATGTTTTTCCACTTTGCCTCAGTCCATTTTAAATGACCTTTGGCCCAAAGGAGATGGCAGCGTTTCTGGATCATGTTCACATCTTTGCTTCTTTGCATGACAGAACATTAACCTGCATGTGCGGATGGCACAGTGAACCGAGTCTTCCTGAGCACCTTTGATTTCCATGACAGAATCATTGATTGTACCTCCAGTTTCTCAGAATCTTTTGATCATATTATATACTGTAGATGATGAGATATTCAACATCTTCACAATTTCACACTGAGGAACACTATTTTGAAATTGCAGATGTCGTTTTTTTGCAGATCGGTGAACCTCTGCCTGCCTTTATTTTTGAGAAACTGAGGTGTTTTGTACGCAGTCATGTTACTGATGTTGCAAGTTAACCTAATTAGTTGCAAAAAATTTTTTTTAGATCCATGTACTTTTCCAGCTTTTTGTTCCCCCCATCCCAAGTTGTTCTTAAATATGTTGTTTCTGTCATGATCCAGCATTTTCCACGACATAGAAAATGTCTCTCTTTAAACATTTGATATGTATAATATGTAGAATTTTTAAAAACTTGTTACTAATGAGCTTTAGCTGCGCAGGGTAATGGATTTTGTTACCATGGCAATAGCATCTGTCTTGTAATTAAACTCAACTAATTACTGTTCCTTTTAGCCCTTTTTCATATTTTAGAAAAGAATAATGAAAAACATTTTCTTTCCGTAGACGTTTAGCTTGATGTGTGGTTCAGTTTGTAAATTGTGACCTTTGCGTTTGACCACATTCAGACCTTTTCATTTAAATAAATATTCTAACACAGAATCAGAGAAAAGTTTTATCCTGGACAGATGACCTTCTCCTGAATTCAATTTTGAGCTTGAAATGACTCAGTCTGCAAAAACCTGATGGTTTTTTTTCTTTTTCTTTTTTTGTTTTGCACTTCAGAAGCATTATCACACTTTTCTGAAGAAACTGTTTATTCCCTCCAACAGCAGGCGAGCTGAGTCACTCGCATTTAAATTCACGTTTGGTGAAACAGAATTGGCAGGTCTGTTGAGAGGGGAGTTTACAATTACATTTTTTCCTCTAACACACCACCTAACATCTGCATAAATGGCTTCTAATTAGCATCTGGAGCCTGACCAGCCACACTAATTTAGCCTGAATCAAATCTGATTGGACACAGTACAGTAACTACTTTTTACTTAACATGTGATTACAGTTCATGTGGACATTGTCCTTGCTGTCATCATTTGTTAAGCTCATGTTAGGTTTAATCAGCGCTTTGCTGCAGGTTTGTGAAGTAAACATGGCCGTTGCCATTATTCTCAGGTTCTGGGATTTCGATGTTTTTCAACCACTTAAATTTGTACAATTGAAAAGAATAATTGGATGTTTTATAGGCTTTTTGCAATGGTTTGGACTCAGTGTTTTTTAATTCAACAACCGCCGTACCAATTATTTTTTTAAATTAAATATTAAATAAATTAGCAGTAATTAGTAGTATCCACACCTCTACTGTATGTTTCAATTGGGCAGGTCACCCTGGATTCCCACCGTGCTGTTCAGCACACCTGGAGCTGATGAGCACACCTGTGTGCCATCAGCTCATTTGGCTGCTGCTTAAACAGAGGACTGATCTTCAGTCGATGCTCGATTGTTGCGTTATTGACATTAGTGACATCAGCTCTTTGTTATATCTGGTTGAAGCACTTTTGGCAAAAAGCCATTTTCTTATCTGTGCAGATTTCGCTGGCATCCCCAGAGTGATGAGCTGAGAGAGAGAGTGTGTGATGTTTGTTTTGGATCAATCTGTTCTGTGGACTTAAAGCCCTGTCTGTGTGTGACACAATTGCTGATGTGTATGGACTCACATTGTGCTTTTTTTTATTGTCCTAATTATGAATAAACCTTGGAACTTTTAGTTGCAAGTTTCTGTCCATCTGCTATGTGAGCCATGATAAATAGTCTTTAAAACACTTTTTTTGTTGTCTTGAAGCAAGTTTAAAAATTGTTTTTCATGCCAGTAAATATAGCATCAGGTTGACATCCAGTACACAGGCTTCGTGACAGCAGGACTGGTTAAAGAGGGGCCTCAACTGAGCTCAGTCTTTTAACAGTTTCATATTGTTCTGTACGTCTGGAGGGAAGTGTCCAGTTTTTAAAAATAAGCCTGCTGGTTTTTATTGCTGTGAGTTGTACAGAGAATGTAAGTCTAGATATCTCCGCCTCTGCTCAACAGACTTGCCTGCTTTTTTTTAAAAAAAAAAAGAAAGAAAAGAAAATGTACTCATAGACAAAATAAAAAGTCCCCTTGAAGCCACCCACTTCAGGTTTGAGAACTGGAAGCTACATCCATCTTTAATTCTGTCTATGCTTGTACCTCCTGAATCATGGTAATCAGGAACTCATCATCATAATCGTTTTTTGTCTTGTGCAGTCTGTGTTTTGTTCTCTTTGTTGTCTGTGATCTTCTTTAATCTCCTCTTTTGTCCTCTCACCTCCCAACCAGTTGTAGCATAAGGCTGCCTCTCCCTCAGCCTGACTCTACTGAAGGTATCTTCCTCTTAGAAGGGAGTTCTTCCTCTCCACCATCACCAATTGCTTGCTCATGGGATTCTCTCTTAAATATTGTAAGCCTCTCACCTTCCAGTTCAGATGTTGTGAACTGGCACCAGAGACATCGATTGCAAAGCCGGACATATTTAGAAGACTATATTTGCCCCCCCCCCCTTTTTGTGGTAAATTTAGTTCCACACATATCACACAAACCCACATACTCACACTGTGCACACAAAGCACAGCATCTCCTCTGATGTTATGCTGATGCTGGTAGGTTGAGCACCATGGAAGAGCCAGGAGGAAAGAAGGAAAAGGAGGTCCAATTATTTTTGAAGCTTTTTCTCCAGATGTCTGACAGCCACTTTAGTTCTGAGACTCTGTTTTCCTCTGAGTCTCAGTTGTGGTTGCTATTTCGCTAAATAATCTTATGATAATGCTGCCTGTCCTCTGTTTTCTCAGTCGGCCTCAATAACACAACTGGTATGAATATGACTCCTAAAATTTATCACATGATTTGAATGCTGTGACCAGAGCATCCACATTTACACTTCCTCAAACAAAAGCAGCTTGATATGAGAGACAGTATCAGCTTTGACTCTTATGTCTTAAACATGGGAAGCAGAGAAGACAGAAGGTTTCATCGTTCCATCAACCCCAATTTAAAAAAATAGGATGCTGCGTGAAAAGTAGATAAAAACAGAACGCAAGTTTTATTTACAGTAGATCATAGAAAACAAATGTTTAAACTGAAATGTCTCATTACTAATGCTGGATCATTTTGAATTTGATGGCAACAACATTTCTCTGAAGCTGGGATGGAGGAAACAAATAGCTGGAATAGTGAGTGGTGCTAAGAAGAAACAGCTGGAGGAACATTTTGCAGGTCTGCAAAAAAACAACAACTGCATTTTACAAATTCAGAATGTTCCTCAGTGTGAAGTTGCAAAGACTTTGAATATCTCATCATCTACAGCACAAAATATCAGCAGATTCTGAGAATCTGGTGAAATCTCTGTGTTCAAGGGACAACAGTAAAACATGACTGGATGCTCATGTTCTTAGACAGCATCACATTTTTTACTTACTGAGTGAAGTTGGTAACTCACGATTCCGATGTCACCCTAAAACGGTGCGAGTTAGTTTAAACTCATTCAAGGATGCTAAACTCTTCAAATGCTCAAAGTCTTTTATGGAAATGGCCTCTCATAGTGTGAGACCTTCACTGTGTATGAAAGAGTTTTAATAATAAAGAAAAGCCACAGGTTAGAAGTTAGACTCAGTGGTGCACTTTTGTTAGTATAAGAGAATCTGACTGAGTGCTACTTGAGCCTTTCCTTAATTCACATTGAAGGCAAATGCTGTTAGAAAAAGGTATTTTATTAACCAAATGTAGCAAATATGTATGACATTTTACTTAGATTACTTTTTTTGACCTTCAGTCTGAAAAAAGGTGAAGCAGAAAACTTAATGCCAACAAATCCACACAGCTGCTCTTCTTTCAGAGGAACCGAATCCCACCGTTACAATTCCCCCGCTTTCATTCACAGTCAAGATCTGATTCCAGCAGAGTGAGCGCAGAGGTCATGTCCTCAGACATCTTTCTGAGAAGTCCTTTTTTTTTTAGGGATTTCGCAACCTTGATGAAAGTACTTGGCTGACAACAGTATCGTGGCTATTCCTTCACTATTTTCTTCTTGGGAGACAAAATCCTAAAATTACAAGAGCAGAAACACTTAATTTTTCAACAATAACACACACTATTGTCAGTTTATATTAAGAGGTAAATATTTAGTTGAGATTTTTTTCCCTTTGTGCACTACCTTTAAACTATTTATATTTTTGATATATCTAATAAGTAACTAAGTATTTAGTTGGGGAGGCCAGCTTACCTCAGAGCTGCTGAAATGTGTGCAGAATGTTGCTGGGCGACGTATTTTCCCTTAAATGCCTCAGAAACCTGCATACATCATTAAGCATCAGTGTTTTGACTAATGCACCATTATATTCTCACAGATTTGGACTTTTTGAATAGTGCACTCACACACAGCAGATGATCCCTGTCCTCTCTGACCTGGAGGATGCAGCATTTTCCACTTCACCTCAGTGCATCTTAAATGAGACGGTGGCATCTTTGGGTTATTTTCATGTAAAAGTTAGTATTTGAATAGTAGAGTTTTGAATTTGTGGTTGCAGCAAGGAATCATTCACTGGAGGATTTTCAAAAGTGTTGACAGCACATAAAAAAAGGCAAAAATGAAAAAGCACACACATCCGAAGGAGTAAAGAAGGGTGCCAGGACAAAAAAAACATCAAAAGAATAAAATATAAAGTCTGCACACATAAAAGCTCCAGAAAAAAAGTGTTTAATGAACTCGAACTAAAGAGTAACGTTTCGGGCGGATTGGCCTTCCTCAGACTTCACACGGTCACATGCTACAGAGATACTCAATTCAGTCCACCCACTGATAATTAAGTCATGTGATGGAAGGTGCTTCCTGTTAAAAAGGAAACAACAGACTGCTGGTCTGGCAGGTAATATTGATATAAAACAATTTGCATCTGGTTACTCTTTAGTTCGAAGTTATTAAACACTTTTTTCAGGAGCTTTTATGTGTGCAGACTTTATGCTTTAACACATAAAAAAGGCTCATCTTCAGTGTCTGATGTGTTGTTTTTGCTCTATTTTCAACTTCAAATGAAATGAAATGCATTGGATTCTTTTTTTTATTGATTTTAGTACCCCAACTATTTTAGAAAGGGGCCTGCCTAGTTTGAGAGGAAAGGAGTCCTCAGGTTTTCTGGGTTTTTTACTCTGTTTCACAGCTAAACAGGAAATAAAATTTTTAAAAAATGTAATAGAAATAAGATTCAGTACGTTCTCTTGGAGACTGAGATGAGTAGTCATGCGAGACTGATTTATCAACTTCAGAATTGAAACAAAGTTTTGCAACTTAAGGGCAGTTTGAGATACTCCCCAGAAACTGCACATCTGGAGGGGAGCAGAATTTAGAGTCCCCACCCAGTTGGTGTCTAGAGACAAAAATAGTCACTCACCATCACAAACCAATCACGAGTCTGAAAACTGAAAAAGACTTCCCTGCAGTAACACTATCATTACTCCTCTCCCCTTCAGCTGCCTTACCAGTCAGATCTCTCACCGAGTGTCTGCTGGAGGAGGCGTTCTCAGGGCCACGTTTAGGGTGTAAATCCTTTTCATTTGATGCGTGAACAGTTCTGCGGGGCTCCTCCACAGCAACTGGTTGAGCAGGTAACAGCAGCACTGCTGGAGCATTTCCCTGTGTGAAATAAACTTCTGGCTGCTTCAAGTTTCAGAGCTGATTGGGAGCTGCACACATAAGCAGTCTCCCGCTGATTAGATTTCTGCTCTTAATCACTTAATCTTATTTGTCCCATAGTCATTGGCTCCTTTCCACCCATTGTATGTCGAGCTTTACTGATCACTGATCAGATTAGAATTTATCAACTCAGTAGTTTTATTGTTTCCAGATGGATGACTTAGTTTTTTTTTAATAACTTTTTGCTCATGTGGTTTTCAGCCTCTCTCTCTCTCTCCAGTGTCCTGAAAACACAGTCAAGCTCGCAGGAGGAAGTCGGAAAAATGCCGGAAGTGGCGGTATTTTCTAAATAAAATATTCATTGGAATTTTTTTTATTAAAATAAAAACCAGAACTAGATGCAGATTTTAATAAAATTTTCTTCAATAGTAATTAGAGTTTGTAGGCTGCAGTTATAGACCAGCTTTTCAAATGACAAACTCATAAAGCACTAATGCATTTAACTGTTACTATATGTACATAATCAATATTACATAATGACATTTTTAAATTGCGGGCTGCAATGATATATGACTAGTTTTATTCGTTGATATTTGCTACACTTCTCTAATGCCAGCCTTGGATAATATTTTTATTACAAGAATTTTGTATTAGTTTTATGCAGTATGGTTATTTTTACATCATCTCCCCTCTTCTTGGTTTAAATGCTTTTCACATTGTGGATCTCCTCTCATAAGTCCTAATTTCCCAATAAATTCAGACAAGTGAACACTGCTTCCAGAAGAGTGAATAATAAAATAATTCAGAAAGGAAAACTTTTTATTATTTGTAACTAAAAAAATAGACTGAAACACATGCAATACCGTGAACCCGAAGAATCTGGTAACCAGCCTTGACAGCTGTTGTTGCTAAGGAAATAGTTGAGTAAAAAGTATAATACTTAGAGATAAATACTTATTTTTCAGTGTTATGAATATAACAGCAGTAACAACAGATGTCTTACGTTTCTTTACATTGTGAGGTAAACATGCCACAAAATTAGAGACCCCCAAAGGACCTGGTGACAGTGTGGAGGGAAAATCCCGTTTTATGAAGAGATCTCTTCCAAACCAGCGGTCGTCAGCTGTGACTGGCTGAGGGTAAAGACAAGAGAAAAGGTGAGCATAGAAATGTAAGAACAAAGAACAAGACACAACACAAACTGCAGTAGACAGAAGACAAAGTTTAGTTCAGGGTCACCTGATCAAGTCCTAACTATAAGATTTAAAGTTTTAATTTTAATCTTAAGAGTAGTGAAGGTGTCTGTCTCCTGAAGCCAAACTGAGTGCTGATTCCACAGGAGAGGAGCCCGAGAGCTGAAGGCACCCTGGACAGATCAACAATCAATTGCACTTGTGCATTATTAATAATGCATGAATGTTAACTTGTGTTGTAAATGCTACATTTGCCTTTGATGCTATGTGTGTTTGAATCAATGTTCTTAAAGAACACAGCAGCCACTAATATGTAGGGGGTTTATGACCATATGTTACATATCTATGGCACCATCTTTCTTTTTCCCTCTGATGGTTTGTGAAATGATAGGCTGAAAAACCCATCAGCTGAAAAACAACTAGTGGAAGTTGGTTTATCACTATTTTTTTAGGAAGAACACCTCGTACCATCAATCACCAAATGACCCTGCAGTGTTTGGACTTTGAGGGAGAGCTGACAGGCTCAGGAAGAGTCCAGCAGAGCAGGAGGTTTGAACCAAGAACTGAACAGAAGAAAACCTGCACCCTGACGGGGGAAGTGGTCTACTGTGGAAATTAAATACATAAACGCAGCACTCTAGTAACTGCGCTACTCCCAAAGGCACATCGTTTGGTGTGCGCCAGGTATCGTTTTTACTGTTTTATACTGAAAACCCAAGCCGGAAGTGTTGTTTCCAGCATGAGAGGCAGAGAAATTGTGATTTACAAACAGCGCCTGGTTGCTCTTCTCTTTCATTCTCTCTGCTGTCTCTCTGAAATCGGGACGCATTTTTAAACTTTTTTTCCTTTGTCTTATATTCTGACTCAACCGGACTCCACACGAAGTGTGTTTTTATCCAGAGGAGCTTACCATGTGCATCACGCGGCTGGAGACCTAAACCGTGGGGTCTGGAAGAGGTGAAGATGCCTCATGGACCGCTCCATCACCGCCAGTGCGCCAGTTCAGGGCATCCCAAACGCCGAATAACAAAGAAATGCCGAGGTTTAGCGTCAAATGGGTGGTTGCGGTGTTGTTGATTGTGGTGGTCGGCGGCGCCTTTTTCTTCTGCGAGTATCTCATCTACTTTCCGACCATCCTCAAGTGTGCCTGGCCGAAGATCAGCCATGCTCGCGGCGGAGAGGGCATCGACGGCCACCCGATGGACTCCACGGTCCGCGCTATGGTGCTGTCGGACACGCACCTTCTCGGAGCCGTCGGAGGACACTGGTTTGACAAGCTGAGAAGGTAATTATTTTTTTTATTCTCATATATATTTGCCCTCCGTCCGTCCGTCTGCGCCCGGGGCTCTGCAGGAGTGATTTGTAAACAAAACCATCCAATAACGCTGACTTGTGTCCAAACGCGCAGGGAATGGCAGATGGAGAGGGCTTTCCAGACCGCTATGTGGCTGCTCAGGCCCGAAATAGTGTTTATTCTCGGGGATATCTTCGACGAAGGCAAGTGGAGCTCGCAGAAGGTAACGTAGAGCTCCCTGTTTTCCTTCTTGTATTGCTTTGCACCCGCCACACACACACACACACCACCACCACCACCACTGTTTATGATAATTATGATGATGTTCGAGTATATGGATGGAGAGCAGAGGCCGGGGTTCTCCGCTCATAATAATCATCATCTTGTACCATCCGGGCTGAGAGGCTGCAGGTTTTGAGGAAAACAGCTGCAGCAGGTATCCTCTTAGCCCTCCATGGTACATCCATCCTCCTGTAAGGGGGGAAAAAGCCTCTGGGAATTCTCAAAAATCTGTTACTGGGTTATAAAAATGGGATTTGTCAAGGAAGGGGAGCAAAAGGAACCCACAAACAAGCCTCAGACAGTAAAATCGACTCTCGCCACCTTCAGCTTCCTCATTTATTTTCACTCTTGGCTAATTTCTTTTGTGTTAAAAGAGGGAGGATCTGCATATCTGAATTTACACAAAGAGCAGCATCAAAAGCATCGATGAGTGTGTCATTCATTCCCTTGACTGATTAATCATATACTTTATTTGTGTCTGGGGAGTCCCCTCCCCCCTCCTCCCCCCAGTCTTCAGATGACGTCTTGACATCTTCTTTGATCGGGAAATCACTTTTCCTGGTTAGAAAACTGTCCATGAACACAACAAATGTCAATGTAAATGTGACATATAACAACGAAAAGCATGAAGATTCTAGCATTTGTGGTTAATTCACAGCTTGTTTGCCTTCCTCTTGAAGGATTGCGAGCTGACAGTTTGCACACAGAAAAAATAATACTAGAAGATTAATAAATAGAAGAAAATTTGTCCTCATTTTTGCTTTGCTAACAGTCCGAAACCCCGAACATCTTTAATTAAATCATTACAGAGTGTAATAAAGAAGCAAACCTGCACATCCCAGTCCTCAAAGTCAGGAAATGTTTAGGATGTTTGCCTCATACATGCCCAACAGTTTCATATTCATTCATTCTGTGAACCACTTAACTGATCAAATAATTCACTGCTTTGGTTCTAGTGATGGAAAATTGTCCCAGAATTAAACGATATTGAATGTAAAGAAAAGCAGCTTGTTTGTCAAACATGAGAAACGTGATCTGTGAGCCCTGAGTCTGCCGAGCGAACTTATACAAAAAAAGTGGAGCTGTGTCCAGATATTTTTGGTTTCTTTCCTTTTCCGTGAATATTAAGTATTAAGTAAAGCAAAGATGCAAAATTACACATTTCAGACGCTGAACCAGCCAAAGGTGACATTTGCCTGATAATTGACTTTAAAGATCATTCAGTTAGCCAACTTGTTCCCTTCTCACTCATTCTGTAAATCTTTTAATTGATTAAAAATGAATTATTTTGATTCTAGCCTCAAAATTGTCCAAAAAACAATGTACATTGTTTAAAAATGAGAGAAAAGCAGCTGAGACGATATCTGGTGTTGTGTGCCGGATTTATGACTTGTTTCAGGCGTCTTCGTGGAGGTCTCAGTGCTGTGAGATTGCAGAAAGAATAAATAGTTAAAAGCAGAGCAACAGACCAAGCTTTATTTACAGTTTATTCTTTTTTTCCTTTGATTCTTTGATCTGTAAATGCTAGAAAAACTGCTCAACCAACAATCAGAAACTGCTATTTTCACCCAAATACTTTCCCATTCTCCCATAAACCCTCTAAACCATGACAGAGATTCATCTGTAAATTGTTTTATTTCAAGTTTGAAAATGTGAAAAAGCGCAGACACCAAACGCTCCAATTTCCCACATTTTTATAAATTCTATAAATACGTGTCACATCGCGCGACACCGACGCTTCAAACCCACAGCACTGATGCAATTAAGGGCTTTTTCCGTGTGCAGTTTCAGCACTTGTAGAAGCACAACTGAATCTGAATCAAAGCAGCTCATCTCAGTCACCCCTGGGGGGCTGCCGGGCGACCCTCAGAGATCCCATTAACGCTCATGAGCTTCTCCGGGGAGTTTTTCTCCTTAAAGGCCTGAAACCTACTTCAGCTGTGTTGTTCTCTCTGCAGCACTGGGAGGATGACGTGCGTCGCTTCAACAGAATGTTCAGACACTCCACTGACACAGAACTGGTCGTACTGGTCGGGAATCACGACATTGGTTTCCATTACGAGTAAGCACATTCTTTATGCCCTTATTGTTTTTCTGCTTTCAGTGCACAGCCTTTTATTTCATTACCAGTTGAGCAGGTTTTCCTGCTTTGAAAAAGGTGTGGAAGGTGTCAGGATAGTTCAGGATAAATAAGGGCCTTTGGCTTCTCTATTAGCCACATTGTACCTCAGAGTGAGTCAGTTTGAGCGCTATTCTTTGTTGCCCTAGTTACAGAAATATCTGCCTCCTTGAAAAGTTTTTATAGCAAGAAAAAGCATTAAACGTGGCACCAAAAAAAGTCAGTAAATGTCTCCTACTACTACACCACACAGCCAGCAAATAAATGGAACAAGAGGAGCCTGTCTACATTACATAACCTGCGAGGAAGCGATTGAATATTTCCATGAGACACTTTTAATAAGACAAAGCAGGGGCGGGAAACAGCACATACAGTCAGGTCTGAAGCCATCGCCGGAGGCATTGAGGTCCTTTGCTTTGTGTTGTTGCTGTAGCAGCAATGCGCTGTTTTCATCACAGTCGTTGTATCTCAAATCAACAAATTGTCAGAGCATTTTCTGCTCGACCAGCTCCGATGAACATAAAATTTTATGGTTCAAAGTTTGAACACATATGATGAGAGCTGTGAAAATTTAGCTTCATATATCGAATGCTTTTCAGGATATATTTCATACACTGAAATCTGAGGGCATGCTTGGATACATATATCTAAAAAAATCGATTAAAATAAAAGTCTGAAATTGTCCACTGGTTTTTCTTACCATCTAGACGAGTCAGGATCTGTGATTTGTAATGAAGAAAATGCTATTTTCACTCCACGCGTGCAGTCTTACAAGGTCAAGCCGACACGTCCACACGGCACCATCGGGCGAAGCCAGCTTGCAACATCCCAAAACATTTTTGTGATTTTCAACTTGTAGCACAAAAACAAAAATATCAGCAGCTATTCGAATCGGAATTCTGGAGTTTCCAGATGAGATGCTAATGATAACTAAAAGAAATGTTTTACTGGTTTCACCGATGGTGCCGTGTGGGCATGTCGGCCTGACCTCGTAAGACTGCACGCGTGGAGTGAAAATAGCATTTTCTTCATTACGAATCACAGATCCTGACTCATTTTGATGGTAAGAAAAACCGGTGGAAGATTTTCTTTCAGTGTGCAACAGAAAGGAGCTGAAAGTCTGCTGGACAGGCCTTTAATGTTGAGCAGAAGGCACACGTTGATTTGAGATGTGATGACCCTATTTTATTCTCAACAAGTGACATTAAAAACAAAAGATTTACTAAAATCAGTGTGAACACCCACCAGGTTCTTGGAGGCAGTCCCACATTGCCATTGTGCTGCTCAGTAATGCACCAAGTGTGTATTAATCCACAGAGAAAAATATTCCCCAACAGATACACACTGTGAGTAACGTTCACTGGAAGCTACAGCTGTACCCGGCTGTTCCAGGAGATTACTGAGCCCCTGTTAAAAAATAATTCCTCTCACAGAGTGGGATTTGGATGCTGCATGTTAAATATTGACAGACTAACTGCTGGTTTTGGTCTTTTTGTGGTGTTTGAAGAATACTGCATAATGTACTGACGTTAATCACATTCTTTGCAGACCAACGTCTGCATTCCAAACTTGACTTTGTGGACTTTTTAAGACAAACTTTTGGATTTTTGAGGCTTTTTATCTTCAAATCTCACTTATTATAATTAATTCAGATTCTTCTGACAAGGACACAAAGGCAGAATTTGAACAGAGAGCCAGAAATTTAGCTCCTAACACTCACCAGGTTCTTGGTGACCAGGTTGGGTTCACATCTACCCATATAGACATTTTACCTGTTTCAGGTACCTGATTAGCAGCACCTGTGGTATCATTGGAAGAGAAGCTTTGGCAGGTTTTTCCTGGGTGCAACCCACATACTCAACTCTGCTGCTCAATCCACCAGTTTCTTACAAATGTGGCTCCATTTAAGGGGGAAATAAACAGGCTTTCCAAGAGTATACAATTTATTTACAAGAAGCATCGTTACAAAAAATAAATAATCAAACAAAAATAAATTTCCTCGCTTCTTGTGATAAGTTTATAAAGAAGTGCTTTCAGAAATTATTTGAAGGACGATTCTGACTCTCTCTTATCTTCCAAGACAAGCAATTTCAGAGGCTATACAGATACAGGGAAAACAACTGTCATCTCAAGGCTCTGTGTACTATAAGATAAAGACCCTACAATATTAGAGAGAGAAACCCAGCAAGTCCTTATGAGCAAAGCGCAGTGGGGAGGAAGAATTCCCAACGGCCGGATGGGGGATGAGAGGGAAAGAGAGCTGCAACACAGAGAGACCACAAGCAATAAAGAGGACAAAATGCAAAATATGGCAGAAGGAAGACAAACGTTTATGACAGCTTTAATAATCAGTCATAATAATTAATTAATTAATAATTAATAATGATAGCAGCATATTATCCAACTCCCCAGGCAGCCTGAGCCTATAGCAGCATATGTAAGGCTCACTGGATCCAGCTCTAACTGTAGCATAAACTAGAGGATGTCGTTACTTTGTACTAAATAAGTCTTAACCTGCCAATCATCAGATGATCAGATGCTGATCATTTTTAGATTTTCGTTCAGAAGAAGAGCAAGTTTACACAAATCCAGGCGACATGTTTTAGGTTCGAGATACAAAAAAAAGCAAAGGGACACATGTCCGAAGAAATGTTTCTCAGCATGCAGTCGAAGCTATTGAACAGATTGTTTTTGTGTGTGTTGAACGTCCGTTCACAAACGAGGGAGTAGCCGTTTGTACATAATCTTAAAGCATCGAAAAGCCGATTAAGTGTCCGTGCATCATCCCTTCAACACGCTCATGACCCGGTTTTTCCCTTTTTTTCTGTTTGAATGGACGTATCTCCTCCTACACGCAGCGTGTTCGAGGCTGCTCAAAGACAAAACTCTGGACAACAGAGGACATCGAGCTGTCTCGAGTCCAAGTCATGGAAAAAGGCTTTGAAGTTGCTCTCAGCCTTTGTTTTTTAATCTTGTGACCCATTCAAATGGTGAAAAACCCGCAACCCTTCATCAGAGGTTACACGAGTTTTACCTTTTAAAAGTGTTTAATTTGAGACGTTTTATCACCCTGATGACGAGGAAATGTCAAATATTTTACAAGACAAAAGAAGAGTTAAATGCCGATCTCACACTGGACTTTTAAG
>VOQJ01018646.1:5245-24652 GCA_015052665.1 Apistogramma diplotaenia
GAAGTGTGCCAAGAAAATGTCCACCCCTGCACCAGCACCAGCACCAGCACCAGCAGCACCACCAGCACCAGCAGCAGCACCAGCAGCATGAAGTGTTTTTCTGATCCTACCATCTAAATGTCACAACTAGAACAGCCACTGTTTTTCCAAACCTCTGTCGCCTAATTTTGATGAGCTTAAGTGAATTATAGCCCGAGTCGCCTGTCCTCAGCTGGCAGTAGAGGCGCCTGCTGTGGCCGCCTGGTTTGACGTGTGTTGATGCTCTTCTTCGTACCTCGGGTGAGTGAGTGCTTATTGAGTTGCCGCTGCCTTCCTCTCAGCTCAAAGCAGTCTCATCCTCCTCTGACCTCTGGCATCAATAATGTGTTGTTTCATATTTTCTCCCCTTCGGACCAAGCTCTGTAAACCCTGGAGGTGATTGTGTTTCTGACACACTCAGACCTGCCTGCCTCGCACCGACAAACACATTCACATCACCTTCCTTCCCCTTCGGATTCTCCGTTCAGTCAAAATAAAAACAATGCTGAAATTTTATGTTTTTATTTCTACACGTGAAACACGTTAAGTGTGAAAACACCTGGATTCAGACTCGACTGACAGACTGCTGCTGTTGGAGCCGTTCTGGGAAAAACACGTGAATAATGGAATAAGCTGAGTGAAGCAGATCAATCATACGAGGAAGACGTTAACTGTTCCCCCTAAAACTGTTGTTTCAGTGTGCAGCTGTGCTTGCACACTGCATTGCTTTTGTTGATGCCAAAGTTTACAATTTGTTATTGTCTGTAATGTAATTAAAATGTTAGCTGTGGTGCACAATAAGGTGTAAAACCGTGTGCGCTGAATGCTGCAGCAGGAAAGCGCCGACAGGACCGTCACGACTGGCATTCCCCCTCACTCAGAACTTCAAACTCATACTTAGAACACTTGAGTGCAGCCAGAGAACAAAGGTCCATGGTGCGAGTCCTCTGGAGCCGGGTCAGCTTCACGCAGAACATGTGGGTTTTCACGTTGGGGCACTCCCGCGCAGGTCTGCACTCGCACTTCTTAAACACTGGGGACACACGTGAGTTAATGTTAGGCCATAGCCTTAATGGCTATTAAACTAAAAGCCTCATTAGGTGAAACTCACCTGAGCAGGTCTCCCACTCGTAGCACGTGTCAGGATCACAGGCCTCCTGAACAGAGCTCTTGGAGGACATGTTGGCCCTAAACATGGCCCACTCCAGTCTGGCCAGATCGCCTGCGTCACACGCGCCGTGGCTGACGAAGAACAGCGGATCACCGTGGCAGCGGCCGGCGTGGAAGGAGCAGGGCGACATCGGCACGGCGACGCCGATGTCTGCGTTCAGGATGCAGAGATTCTCTGGCTGGGAACTGAACACACACACATTTGTGGGTAAAACTGAAACTAAAAGGCTTTAAAAAGAATAAGATCTAAAGATGAAGGATGGATGATGAGTCATAAGCGCTCACAGGCAGCTCTCCCGCGGGACGCAAACGCAGCGCGAGTCCTGCAGCTTCTGTCCTGCACCACACCGAGTATCAGGCACAAACGGTCCCTCTGCACGGCACACACACAAACAGCAGAAACCAAGAATACGTCATACAAAATATGTAATGGGAGTGACTATTTAACAAGGATTATTTTATTGTATTTCTTTATTTACTATGGGCATGCAGATGGACCTCAGTATGAAAAAGAAATAAAATGTAAATGTTGGCATGAGGAGTGAGATCGAGAGCACGTCGAAAACGAGAAGATGATGTTGAATGGGACATCTGACAAATTTCAAATCAGATACAATTTTGACTTTTAAAGGCAGACTTTTGTTTTTAATCCAACCTTGTAAAGTCTCAAATGAATAACGCACCTCATGAAAAGCACTGGATATGCTCTTCCTGATTTCACATCAAAGTGTAGCTTACCGTCAGTGCAGCGCACTTCAGCAGGTATCGGAGGCTCCCAGGTGAGTCTGTCACCGCACCTGTAGGCGCCTCGTGGCAGCGGCTCCAGGCCCTCCTCATTGCAGGTCAAACGCACCACTTCACCCACTTTGTACTCCCCCTTGCTGGGGGACAGACTCGTGCCATCAGACAAGTCAGGAGGAAGGCAAATCCTCCCTGCAGGTTAAGGGAGGACACAGACGATTGCTTGTGTTAAGGAGGGTTAAATATGGACGTGCTGCGGTGAATCATGAAGATAACAGACTTACTGATGCATCTGCCTCTTATTTGACTCCAGGTTCCATCAGGAAGGCAGTTGACGTACTGAAAGCCCTCCACCTCAAAGCCAGTGAAACACTCAAACTCTTCGTCCTCACCAATGCTATAATACTCCTTTGCTTTCTGTCACACAAGGAAAACGAAAATTACAAATAATCTAAATGCAAACACCCTTCTTTCTTTTTCGCTGGTCTTCCCTCTTTCATTCCAGGGTTTTTATGCACATTACACACTTTGCTGTGTGATAGTAGCACACTGTGACATTTTACTGCTGTAGGAACTCTGCAGGACTGACTTTACTAATGAAATAAGTGAAAAAGAATAACAGAGATACAGATTACAGTTTTAAGCCTAATCTTAAAAGTAGAGAGGGTGTCTGTCTCCTGAATCCAAACTGGGAGCTGGTTCCACAGATCTGATGTGGAACCAGCTGATATTATAATCTGATGTGTGTGGATTTACCCTGAGGAAGCTGTTCTCGGGGCTCTTTGGCCGCAGACATCCCTGCACACCGGGCGGCAGCTCGTCCCTCCAGCCTATCGTGAAGTCTTCATCATTGTCGCAGGTCTCCTGTCTGAACGAGAAACGCCAATCAGAGCATCCGTAAATCTGAGCAGACAAAAGAAATCCGTCAGCTGTTGTACAGGAGCAACAGTGCATCGGTATTTACACGTTAGTGTAGAGCGAGTGACCAAATATTAAAAGTTATAGGTTACAGTACCTTGTAAAGATGGAGATGTGACAGGCCTCCTCCTGCCTGTCTGGACCACTGCAGGGCTGGCCTCCTCTCAGGGGGGCGGGGTTATTGCACCGCCTCGTCCGATGCCTCTTCATGGAGGCTCCGCAGCTACTCCATGGCCCCCAGCAGCTCCACAAACCATCCACCGCCTCTGTGGATATGACACAGCAGACATTTCCAGTGTGCGTTTACATGCATGTTCACTTTCTCCGCCTCAAATCTACAGCCTGTTTAGTTCCACCAGTTAAAGTAACTTAACCTAAACGGACTGTTGGAGGAGCTGGAGGAAACCAGCATTAGCACAGGGATCCTAAACCTGTACCTGCATTATCAGCAACAGTGTTGTCATATCTTAAACCAGCTGAGCACCAAAGATACCTGAAGTGTAGTCAGGAGCCCGGTTTTCACAGTTGGAGCCGTAGGTTCCAGTCTGGCAAACACACTTGCATTCTGTGCCCGACAGAACCGACCTGGCGTTGTTGGGACAAGGAGCACACTTGCATGGATCGAACTCCTCCAGGTACTGCTGCAGGGCTTTCCTCAGGTGCCTCCTCTTTGTGGCAGCGCAAGGAACTCCCCGAACCAGATCTATGATGGAAAGAAGCTGGACAGACCCACTCGTATGTAAGTGCGAGAGCTTTTCTAGATGGGCATTTCTGCGAGGCTTCAGTGAAGAACTCTAGAGTCAACCTTGAAGTCGACAATAGCAGGGTTTTCCAGAACAGACGCGGCCCAGTTCTTGAAGGATGTTTTGTCCGGAGCAGCACCCTGCCTCTCCCAGGCCAGAGCCGCTGCCTCTCTGGCTCGACCTCCTTTAACCATCGAGAAAGACTTTTCTGCTGCCTGAATGTACGAGCCTGGACATAAGAAATGTGCAGGGAATGAGCAAAGAAGTCGACACAGTGACAAAACCGAAGCTCTCCTTCGAATCAGCAGGATAGAAAAATGGTTACCTTCATATTTCTGAGTCATCCTGTTGTCATTGCATCGGCTTACACTGCTGTGTTCAGTGTAGAGGATGATAGTCCAGGTGGTCTCGCGGCCCACACAGCTTGTCAGGTGCTCCACAGTTTCACCTGTCAGGGAAAAGAAGAGAGAGCAATAAATGCAGAAATGAAGGAACTGAGAACTACCTTTAAGCACAGGTCATCCATCCATCCATCCATCCATCCATCCATCCATCCATCCATCCATCCTCTTCCACTTATCCTGTTCAGGGTCGTCCTGAAGTGTTAATCTGTGGTTTGAGTGCTGCCCAGGGTGGCAGTTTCCACTTTGTCCACCAGGCGGTGCTGTTGTACCTGAACTTGTGAGCTCCTCTCGGCTGTACTGGTACAGCAGGTCGTAGTGGCCTCCCAGAGACCCTGAGCCGTAGTAATGTGTCCCGAAGTGCTGGAAGATTTCCCTGTAGAGGGCGTAGTTGTAGTCCAGAGGAAGCGCGTGGAGATACTGAAGGAACAGCTGTGACAGGATGAGGTCCTTCGGGTCCCGAACCTTGAACGTTGACACGGGAAGGACTTGGTGCACCCGGATGAACTTGGAGTCCTACAGAGGAAAATACAGGAAGTAAAGAAGAAGAAGGAAATGATGAGGAAGACACCGTGTTTGCTCGACTCACCTTTTTCTTTGAAGCCTGAAAAGCGTCACTTTTGGAGCTGGAATGTGAGTAAGATGAAGAAGTTAAGAAAAAGATTGGAAAGAAAAAGAAACTGCCAGACTGATCGCTGGTGCCAGGCGATGAGCTGGATGTCTTCAAATCGATGGGCTCAGTGTGCAGCGGCTGAGGCTGAGTGCTGAAGTCCTCTGGCTTTCCAACCTAAACAACCACAAGCAGATAATAATGGATAAAAAACCCGCCTGATTATTAACTAAAACATCAGTTTTACCAGTTTGGTAAGATTTGTTCTTTTGTAGCCGAAAGAGTAAGACGGCTTTGTGCAGGCTTTGATGACTCGGTGTTTAACCTATGAAAGGCAGCAGCTCTCTGTGATGCAGGACTGCAATACCAAGATCTACCTTAATCTTCAAACTCTCAAAGTTGTAAGGAACTCGGTGGTACAGCAAGGTGCTCTGAGGCCTCTCGATGGTGCAGGTTCCCCCCATGAACATGTTGTCCAGCACGGCCCCCCTCGGCTCCCCGGCTAGAATATCAAACCTTGAAGAACACAAAACACACACGGTGGCGTAAGAATCCCAGAAACCCTGGAACACACAGGAGGAAAGTGATTTACGAACACAAGAGGGAGGAATGCAAGAGGGCTGACATTAGTTAGGATCTCAGCTGCGACCTTTTGACCTTTAGCTTACCCATTTCCCACCAGGTCAGCCCCCGGAGCCACTCGCTTCTCTGCTGGACACACGACTGTGAAGTCATCGCACTCCCTCTCGTCGGAGTTATCGCCACAGTCGTTCTGCTTGTTGCACGTCAGCGTGGAGTTGATGCAGCGCCCTGCAGCAGGAGGAGTGTGCAGGTGTTTCTGTTACTGTGCAACATGTTGTTGATGTGTGCAAAAATGCCGCTGACCATTATCGCACTGGAAGTCGTCCCTGCAGTCGACGGATGCGATCCTGCACTCTGTGGACGGGTAGCACGGCCTCTCCTCTGTCAGCTCGGGGCTGCAGTCCAATCCGCCAAACTGAGCCGGCCTCTGGACAGACCGGGTCCGAAACTGCGGCAACGACACAAGACAGAGGAAGGTTCCTCCATGACAAACTGATCTGTTCCTCCAACTCTCAAACCAACAGATTTTATTTTGCACAAAAGTTCCTTGCCTGTTTCTTGGCGCAGGGCGAGCAGTCGGACCACGGCCCAAACTCTGTCAGCAGGCAGTTGATTGGACAGGCGTGCTGGTTGCAAGCTCTCCAGTCGTCCTGCGCACACAGCTGTTGGCAGCTGCTCTTCCAGAAATATTCATCACGTTGAAACTGCCTGCAAAAGAGTTGGAAAACCTCTTTTAGACGCAACATCTGCTGCCATCATGTGTTGCATCACAGCAGCTGTAAACAGGAGAGGAAGGGATTCATGTTTCTTTCAGTATTGCACAATTACTTCACTTTTTACAGCAGTTTGTTTGCAAAAAAAGGCAACAGTTCAAAACGTGAGTTAAAAAGCCACCTGTCTGCGCCACTTTATATCCACTCTGTAACATGTCCCACCCACGCTTCTAATGCCTGCGCTGCACGTCGCCTGCATTTCTCCGGTAGCACACACTGTTATCACCTTGTGTCTATTTTGGCTTCACCATCTGTGCTGTACTTGGTGGCTCACGGCACAGACGGTCTGCGGTGTCTCACCTCTGTCTTTGCTGTCTGCCGTGACTGCAGGTGCTGGTGCACGCAGACCAGGAGCTCCACGGATACCGGTCGCAGAAACAGGCCAGACCGGCCGACACGCAGCTGAGGAGCAGCAGGACCGAGCTGCAGGAGGGGTCTCGTCTCATCTCCACTGAAGATGATGTGGTGCTTTGCATTTAGACAAAAATGAGTACAATCAGGCTGAGATGCAGTTTTGACTAGAAGAACTCCACTCACCACATGTACTGACGTCCTCTTCAGCAAATGCAAACCTGCAGTTGGTGTTCGGTTCAATATTTGGGCAAAGTGAAGTAAATGGTCTCTGCGCTGCAGGCAGAGCTGAATCTGACTCTGGAATAAGAAAACCTCCCACTGCGATTTCTCTTGGAAACACACTCAACTCACTTTGACCAATCAGGATTCAAAAACATCAAACCACTTAAAAATAAATGACCGCGATAATCAGCGCACATGAAGTTCACGCGGAACCCTCCTGTCCCTCCTCGTTACGGGAAGTCAAACGCTCCGGAGTTTCCCAGCTGCTGAGACACGAACCAGATGTTCGGAGCTTCACGCCTGACAGATGCAAACAGCGAGGACGACGATTAAGTGCTTTCACGACCTGCCAGCAAACACGATTATTGAGCAACAGAGAACCTAAAACACACACACAGGACTTTATGCACCTTAGCTGTGTGACTGTGGCCGTTCATTGTGGAGTTTGCACGGTCACTCTTTGCCACTGTGGGTTTCTGTCACGTGCTTTTATTTTATCCGACAGTCCACAGGAACAGCGACAGACTCACTAAGATCATTTATTGTTTAAAGGCGTTTGCTGCCTTTGATTTCCTTTTTTCCTTTTCCATATTAAACAAAGATAAATCCGAAATGCAGTTTTTAAATGACGACTTCATTTATTGAGGGGAAACAGATCATATTCCTGGACCCAGCACATCAGCTCAGGACATCACCGGCCTTGTTTCAGGTCATAAAGACAAGAAACAAGGAAAAATGGATAATCCAGCCGTGTCCACAGTTAAAAAAGAAACCTATACCAACAAAATTAAAGCCAATAATTAAAAACAATGATAATTAAAAGAAAAATCTAATTTTGTAGTTTAAGAGGAAATTATTTTAGAATTTTCATCACCCAAATAAAGCTGCTGGCTAAAATCCAGATCTGCATACTTAGACTGCACAGAAATACTGGGAGCATGAATATAGTGCTTCTGGTGATTAACTGCTTATTTCTGCATTTAAGAACTTTTCAAACACATATCACATGTCTAATTATGTGCATTAATTAGCAGTGTTTACAGCAGCACACTACATTTCTTGCAGGTTGCCCCCCAGAGCCCTGTGACCTGTGAGCCGGCCCAATCACATCCCAGCAGCACCAAACAGTGATAAAATAGGGATCAGTTCAATGTGTTACTATATTTAATCTTACTCACTGGCCCATCATCTCATCCACAGAAAGAAAGCAGATTAGTCTGCTACCTAAAATATTTAAACACAAAAATCAAAAACAATCTTGTATATAAAACTTTATTCATATTATAAAATGTCCTATTAGCTGTACATAGTTTGAGCTGGATTTCTCTACACTGCAGGACACAGTAACTACACACAAGTCAAACACATGCCCGAAGAAAATAAAACGAAGCATTCCACAGTTTCAACACCACTAATATTACATTAAAGTAATAAACAGCACAAACACTAATTTACAACATGACACTTACATTCAGTGAGGGAAACGGCTCTAGCAGGACGCTTCAGGTGAGCTTTGTTTGCGTCTTTTTTAATATTTTGTTTCTGTCAAAACGATCCTTTAAGACTGATACTAGCGCCCCCAGAGGCTTCACGGTGCATTGCCGCCCAGAACACTGACCGAAACACATCCTTGACGGCTTGTTCGAGCAGCAGGTATGAAAGAGGAGTTTTTTCAGATTAGAAGAAATTATTATTTATGTAAAACCGGTTTCGGTGCTCTTGTTGTTTTACTACAGTGAAGCAATAATTTACTCTTACTTTTGTCATTTTACGACGCATTTCTTTGTCGCCGCCTGTCGTGGTGAAAAGAGAGCTGAGCATGAAAGGAAAGCTGTGGATTTACCGGGCGATCTCCGTCCCTGCGCTCGCCCACGGTCACGAGCTGTGGAAATGAGCCACAGAGTGTCTGTACGATGGGCTCAGTAATCTGGGAGCGGGGTCCACTTCCGAAGGAGGCAGGTTTTCTATATTTAATATGTCTGATTTAGACTTTTTCTGAATATTAATGCAACTGCAAGACTAAAAAACAGCACTACGGTCAGTAAAACTAAGTGTTCATCTTCTGGGGGCTTCTTGGTCATCCAGCATGATAACTTCAAAGTGACACCATCAAAACCACCATTTGAAAAACCAACGTCATCATGTAAAAATGTCAGGAAACAAAGCCGATGACACCCAGGAGGCAAAGTTCAGGCGAAGTTATTCTGTCCTGGTATGAAGCTGCTTTAAGCCGACTCACACGCCAACATCGCTGAATAAACTGTAGATCCTTTAGTTCCCATAGTAATGAGATGCAAATATCATAGGAGCCGGTTATGTTGATGCACCATAAGACTGCAGATGAACTACGTCACACAGGTACACAGAGACTCGCCGGTCTCACTGTGACACATTCAAAGATGGCGGCCTGGCACGAGCACACAGAGAGCTGAAGATGGACTTTGCCTGTGCATAGCCTGAATATGTACATTTGTTAGCTTTCATAATGTAAAAACATAAAGACTGAAGTCTAAGATGTCTCATCTTTAAGCTTTGGTAGGCAACAATAAAAACACCCTCCATAATAAGCTTTCTGTATATGATTTAAATGGTGTGAGAGGGAACCGAGGTCCTGCGCCTCCTCCCAGCTCCGCTTTCAGGCTGGAAAATCTATCCGATTTATTTCCCGTTTGATTTCAACACCCTCTGGTTGTTAGTGGAGCAGGGCGCGGCTGACAGTGGGCACGTTTGTCTCAGCCGGACATGCTGGTGCTCTGAAACGACAGCGGTTCTGTATGTCGACAATAGCACCTTTAAAAAGAACCAGAAAAGTATCTCGGCGCTAAAAGCCCGACCAGGTGGAACCTGAATCTGAGAATAGAAAGCAACCCCCCCCCGGCTGTCAGCCCACCAGCTCTCAGGTACATACAGCCCATAACATAAATGAAACAGCAAAATATCAAGATGACGGAGACAACCAGAACCTGGTAACAGATACAAGATTACAATTTTAGATATCGGTAATAAAACAGAAACAAATGAAGGGTGGAATTAAACAATATTAAAGCATCTCTAAATAAATAGACATTATTGAATAAAACAAACTAAAGTGAAAGTCCTTTCCTGTCTCACTCAGCCGGACACCATGCAGCAGAGTCCGGGGAAGCGCCTCTTCCTCTGCCGGATCAGCGGGTGAGGAGTCAGGTTCAGTAAGCTGCTGTCATCTGCAACAAACAAACATGTTTGTTTCCATCACAACCACAGAAAGGCCAGTGTCAGAGGTCACCTGACCACTTTACTTCACCCACACATATCAGCAGCGAGTGCTCGTCACAGGTTCTCGATGTCTGTGATCGAAATGAATATTTCTTTTCCTGCCTTTTCTTTCCTCTTTGTTTTAAATTCTTTTAGTCTGGCAGGTCGAGGACTTGGCTTCTGTTTCGGTTCACCTGTGACTCCCAGGTGTTTGCGATGTCTTCCATTTACCTCACAGCTTGAATGTCACGGCTGGAAGTGACGTCACTGCTGAGGTGCGTTCAGCAGTAAAGTTGGGAAAGAAAGTAAAAGCAGGGTGGAGACGTTCATGCATTTTACTACTGTTTACATTCACCGCCACCATCTTCAATGGTTAAGCTGGGGTTGGTGGGGCCGTTCTCACAATGGAAGTCACCATTAAACCCTGGAGGTGGGCTCAACACACCCAGCCATGGCAGGGCATGTTTGGGTAGGAGATTTGTGACCCTCCCACACCCCCTCCCGTCACGTGACCTGACCAGGTCATACGGTTCGAGGTTTGAATGGTGGTTAAATGATCTGGGAAGGTGCCTTCCTCTCCGAAATCAGCACCTTCTTGAAATCAGCTTGACTGGGCAGTTGTTCGGTGGCGTCACGTGTGCTCAGTGTTGGTTCTTCCGGTTTTAGATCCAGTTGTGGTCAGAAGTAGACAGAAAACCTCAGCAGTTGGTGTCACAGATTTGAATTTATTTAGATCTTTTAAGAAGTGGTCCTGAAGATTCTCAGTGTCTTTTAATTTGATGAAGCCATTCGTGATCGTAACCGACTGCTGTAGTTTCTCTTTGCCAGCTTAAAGGGTTTGTTTGACAGCACCCACTGGACTGACCAATACTCCGAACAATGAGAGTCCGAGTCCAAGGAACTCAGTGAAGATCTGAGTTGGGAAAATCTCTTCTAAACAACTGCAGATTCCAAGATCATCAGTTCAAACAACTGTATGTAAGTACAAGTTATTCAGATGGCAACAACTTTGCCAAAGTCTGAAAAAAGACCTGAACTATTACCCTCAGATTAAATGAAATGGTTAGGATGTCCAGGAACCACCGAGGCTCAAGCCTACCATGAAAGGCAAACTGCTGGAACACCGGCGTCACTGTCCACAGTGAAGCCAGTCATCATCACCGTGGACTGAGAGGGTGCCAACCAAGAAAGAAGCTCCTGCTCCAAAACCAGCACTTTCAAGCTTGGCTAAAAGCTGCAGCTGCCCACGTGGACGAGCCAAATGTCTTCTGGAGAAACGTTTTATGTTCAACCGAGACAAACTCGACTGTCAAACCCAACACCCCCTGTAACTGTCAGGCATGGTGGTGGTGGCATCATGCTCTGAGGTACGGCTACATTGCACAAAATAAAATTACTCCAATCAACAGCTAGACAATCGAAAGCCTGAAACAATTAGATGTTCAGTAAAAAAAAAATAAATAAATAAAAACATAATCCTTCAATGGCTTGCAGCCAATATAAGTCTGTGCACAGTTCTTAAACATCTTTTCAGCAAAGGTTTGAGTCTTAAAGATTTTTCTGCTCTGTTCCTCTTTATCAGCTCGTTCTGCACTTACATACCAACAAATGTGAAACTGCTGCATATTTATTTCGTTTTTACACACCTTGATTTTTCAGTGGCAATGGCATCGTCTCCCTGAGTTTGCTGAGTAGGTTTCGCATCTCTCGCATATCTCTACACACAAACAAAAAGAGCAGTGTTAAATGAGCAGATTCAATTATTCTGCACAAAATAAGGATTCATGATGGTGAAGCATTTTCAGAGTGGACAGAAGGAGCACGTGCAGTGAGTGTACCTCTCTATATTTTCAATGTCATTTCCCACCAGCCACTGCTCCTGAGGAAAGTCGATGGGAGAGGAGGATCGGTCCTCCAGGATGGGAACATCTGAGCTCTCATCCAGCCTGAAATCCACCCTCGGCTCCGAGTCTGTTCCTTCAGGACCGTAAACAGACAGCAGTGCTCAACAGAGACGCCTCGTGCACTAAAAACACTCTGATCATGATTTCAGGCCATAAAACTTCAGCATCTGCATGTTCACTTATGCTTCAGCCTTGTCTTTTAGTTTCTTCCCTTCAACATTTTCTTTTAATTCTGTTTTTAAAAATGTAACCAAAACAATTCCGGCACTCTGCTGCCCCCTGCTGTTTCAACACAAAATGACAGCTCCACCACACTAAAATGGGAAAGTGTTGATGTTTCTGTATAGAAAAAGTGTTTGGCATGTTATTGCTTTATGCCTTTGGCTATGCTGAGCAATATTATTAATTCTAATACCTCTGAGCAAAGAATTACCAGAGAGATTAAAATCTGAGCTAATGGAAGACCCAAACGAACTTGAACTCTTGTTGCCTTTGAAATGGTTGCTTCCAAGATGGGGACCAGGTCTGCAGCCGCTCGCGGTCAGTGGCTGTATTCAAAGTCAGTTTTTGCAGCTTGTGTAATTCTGCTGCCACCGAAATTCACATTACTTACATTTCAGAGTCCAGACAGAAATTAAGTGATATGAAAGAGAAATTCACAAATTCCTCAGCAAACGCAGGTGCTGCAGGACGGGAATCTAACTAATACAGGTGTGTCTGTAAACACAGCAGCTCAGAAAGCTTACAGGGCAGAGGGGGGTCGTGTTAATGATCCTTTAAAAGGTCACCTTCATGATTTATTGATCAAAAATTCCTGCTAACTTAGAAACTGCGATTCTTATGAGTGTGCTGTTTATTCAACACACCTGTACAGAAAGCACAATAATTCAAAATATCATGTCACAATGATAATAATGCTATATAGAGCTATTTAATAAGAACTGCTTCTTACTGCCACTGCATGTACAGACAAGCATCATACGGGGTATGAAGCATCACCTTACTGTGGACCTCTGACCTCTTTTTCAAGGTCAAATAAGGTCAAACTTTTATAAAAACATGACCTATCTTTAAAACTATCCTTAAAATTCTTCTGTTTGTTTGTACTGGCAACATTTAGGAAATGATGCTGCTATATGGGGATTCTAAACATCACAGTTTCATCTGCACCCAAATATCAAATCACCCGTTTCCTGCACACACACATTGGAAACAGCAGAAACATCCACTCAGGTCTTTTTTTTGGATTTTAACTGACCTGTTGTGTTTAAGTCCTTGATTTTTGTTTGACTGGGCAGTTACAGTGTATCCAAATGATTCCCCATAAACAACCACAGCGCCAACATAGAAAAACATGATATTCATGGCAGCAGCGTGTTGCACTTCAAAGTGTTTAAAATAATAATCATGTGCTTGTTATCTGAAAGTGAAACGTACAAATCAATTGTAAGTAAGACTTTTAAATATGGGCTCACACCTGCCCACAGTGAGCTCCTGTTGTGAAACAGGCTCTTATTTGTACTCAGTGATGCAGCAGCAGCAGCATCGTCGCACTGTGCGCTCGTTTCTGTCACTGTACTTTTTCTGTGTAGCTGCAGCACCCCCAGCAGGCACATGGACTTGAGCATCTCCGTTATGAACATCTCCAGGCAGCACTGCAGCTGAATGAAGAGCCGGCAGATCTCGGGATGGATCTCCCCGTCCTCTGGACTGCCGCGTTCAGGAGAGGAGAAGAGACACGGATTAGAGGCAGGGAATGTGCAGAGAACGTCACAGCTGTTAGGGAGCACGCGGAATTTTCTCAGCTTGCTTTGAGCCTGTTTTTCCTTACAGGAATTAGGCTGAAGACGCTTCACAAACCCATGTCAGTGCATTAGATGTCTGCTTTTGTCTTCCGTACATGGGTTAACAGCATTGGTTGGCAGCCTGTACTCCTGTGCACCCCCGCAGCCCCAGCAGATGGACACAATAGCCTTCTCTGACACCTTTTTTTGTCCAAATGTGTTCAGTTAAACTAATATTTTATCATCATCTTAGCTGAGAATTATTATTTTTTTGTTTGTTCAGACCAGTAATTAAGTTTAATGTCAGCCGAGCATGTTCAGTCATATCCATGTGTTTTAATTGTTAACTGCTCAAAGTTGATTGAGGATACCTACCATCTGTAACTGTTACTTCAATAAAGAATAAACAACAATATTTGTGGTTTTATACGGTGGGATTAACGAAAATCTGTCATTAGAGAGAAAATGAGTGTTAATATTTTACGATATATGTACCAAACTTTGTTCTTACCCCGAAACAGAGATGACGGCGAGGTCCTGGTGCGCAGCCCGGGCCATGGAGCATCCTTTAGACCGCGTGTGGTGCATCTGAGCCCGCAGAGACGGACAGTCGGCGGAGATCTCCCCGACGGAGATGACCTGCTCCCGGTACAGCGCTACGAGGGTGTTGAATTCCTGCACAGTCTTGAAGAACACAAAGCATCGCACCGTCGTGAACCACATGACATGACTGCGTGTATTTTCAAATGGAACAAATGCAGCCCGAAAGCGACTCGTTGCACGGTTTTGATTATTCACTTTGCGCCACTGCAGCTGCACCTGCTCGTGGGATTTATCTGGCAACACGCGGATCTGTCCTTTGGTGCAGAGCCGAGCTCATGTCAATCATTAACAGACATGACTATGATCCTTGTTTCAGTACCCACCATCCTGCTGTCGTCCACGGCCCCCTCCGTGCTCTCTCGGCGCTCCGCCTCCGTCTGCGCCCCTTTACCGAGGGGGAAGATGCTCCCTGTGGACCTTGGGCGCTTTTTCCGCCCGTACGGTGCAGAACACATGCATGCACACCCACGACGGGAGCCGAGCCAGACGCAGCGAGGGACACCCTCTCTTTTCTGGTGGCTGCTGTGTCCTCTGTGGAGAAGACGCTGCGCGCAGACGCTGCTGGGTGTGGGCTTTTTTTTTTTTTTTTAAAATCCTTAATGTTTAAAGCCCCCCCGCAACAGTGCGTGACTATTCCCCGGAGCAGGAACAGAAAAGATCCCCCAGCAGCTCCCTCCGCATCCCAGCCGAGAGGAGAGTCACCTTCAGCCCCTCCTGAAGGCCGACAGGGAGGCTCCTCCGTCTTCCGCCCCACGCTCACGTGTGCGGAGGATACAGACGGAGCCAACGGCAAAACACGTCGTCACCCTCCGAGTGGAAATTAACTGTTTATGTGCATCCAGGAAAAAGGAGATTATTATTTAAACTGGAACAGTTTTACATCAACCTGATCACTATCAGCCAGGGGCGTATTCAAAGTGGAATGGGCTAACACCCCCCCCAAAAAAACTTTTTATTAAATGTGCCATTTTGCAGATTTTAAACATAAATCTACCTTATTATATATCAAATTACCCAACTTTATATGAGCAACTCATCTGTAGTTGCAACATCAAAGTGACATTAAAAAATGCAATCATGCCAAAATGTACACATTGTATAGATTTTGGCATCACTACAAAGTAAATATGATTCTGCATATTTAGAGCTTTTACATTAGAGATTTAAGTATATTTAATGCAAAAGCTTTTGTGCTACTAATCGAGCACAGCTTATAAACTATAAACTTACTTTTATAAACATGACTTAAATATATTTCTAAAGATATTCAATACAAAACAAGTTGTAAACTTGTGCAGCGCCACCTGTTGTCTGGTGCAGGCTGCAGGCAACAGGGCGACTGCGAGTGTGCTTTGATTGGATGTTTTCTCAACTTGTCCCACCCTTTCACAAAATTTAATAAGTTCTGATTGGATGTCGTCCTCGACAAGCATTTTTGTCTCGTTTTTGTTCGTCAACGAAAAATGTCAATAACCTTCGACTCGTTCTCGTCGTTTCCTGTAGTTTGTGGATTGTTAACGTTTCGTTTTCGTCAAGGAAAAAAGGTTCGTTGACGAAGACTATGAAACTAACTGAAATCAGCTGAAATATCTGAGCGCTTCTTGTATCCTTCCCCTGAACCGTGATGGTGAACAAGAAGATGACGGAGGAGGAACACTTGCACTTGGCCACCTTAACCCTTTCTCATAATTGGATTCACCCGTGTATGAAGGTCAAGGGTCAACAGCTTACAAAACAAATTCTGTGTTCCAATAATTAGTGCTAAAAGTATTCAAATCAATAAAACCACAAGGGTGTCCAAACTCATGGACCTGCCTAATTTAGTTTAAATAATTGTTGCACACTTTCTGTAAATCCTATAAACTTCGTCTCACTTCTCCAATATCATATAATTCCAGAGGCCTGTGACACCTCCCCCTGGTGGGCCGCTTAGGTACTGCACTAGCGGGAGTCAGTTTGAAAGTACAGGTTGGTGGTTAGTTTGTATACTGATTACTCTGAGCTAAATTTACTGCGCTTTATTGATCTGTGTGTCACATGTTAGCATTAACACTTTGACTGTGTAGTATTAGCACGTCATAGCCAACAGCCTGGTAGTTTCCCATTCTTCATTAAACCAACGGGCCTTACAAGGTTACACCACAGTACTGTGCTGCCACCTACTGGCTCATATGTGGACCAACACGTACGTAAGTAAGATGGGAACAAAAACGATCATTTAGTGAATCCTTATTTAAATATAATATTTTGTGTGTAGCTCGTCTCTTTACTTTGGTAACCATAAATTTAAATAAAGAGAAAAATTTCAAGTTCAAGAAGAGAATTTTTTTTTTATCCCTTTGTGGAAATAACAGCAAAACTTTTTTGGCACTTTTGAAAACACAAAGTGCTTCACAGTTTGGATGAGAACACATTAACGGGGTACACGCACCCCAAAGTACACTGTCAAGAGTGCTTACATTCATTTGTACACAAGCAGCTCATTTTAAAATCAGACGGATCATTTTTCAAAGTCATCGGGTTATAATTTAACCTTAATCACAGGCTTAATGCTGTAAACACTCCAACAATCTGTGCAAACGTCTTGCATCACCTCTGCTGTTTCTGAGGGCTTCCATCACTGCATTAATATCTGTGACCGGCAGCATCCACATTGTCCCGGTTTAAAATAGGAGAAACAGGACATTTAAACCTGCGCCGCTCTCAAAGGAAGCACATGATTAGCCAGAGGACAACCAGAACCAGGAGACACCTCGATGCGAGGATGAAGCCCATCTCACACAGCTTGTAGGCAACAGGGTTCGAGTCATACAGGCAAAAATGAAGCACGGGGATGATGTCATCGTCTGCGGTTCCTGTGCTTGGTCCTAAACAACAAAAGAAAGGAAAACCAGTTTTTAAGCGTCTCTGTTCGGTTTTCTCCTGTTCAGGCCTGAGTTACTCTTCCAGTGCTGGATGCTCACAGCAGACAAAGGTTTTATTATTCTGATAAAAACACTGGAAACAAAGAAACAAATTTTCTCACCTTCAGGCAGAGGCCATCTCTCACAGGGGGACGTCTCGAAACTCTGCTTGCGAGCCAGATAACGGTTTGGCAACAGAGTCTTTGCTCTTTGGTCGAGCTCTGAAGACAGAATAGCAGAAAAAAATAAAGTGCTTATCTTCACGTCCGAGTAGATCCATCCATAATGTCTGCCATAATCAGAGAGGAGCTTTTAAATGAACGTTAACCATTATGGAAGCTGACGGATGTGATGCGTCTCCGGCACAGAGGGCAGCTGACGCGCACGCCACTGTTCACGGCGAGCCTACGAAGACAAGGCTCACAGAAGACGTGACCGCAGGCCAGACGCTGTGGACTGAGGTAGACGTCCAGACACACGGCACAGGTGAGGTCCTCCGTGTCCCTCAGCTCCTCCTCCAGCAGTGGACCGCTCACACCTTCAGCCTGGACAAACACGTCGGATTCGGACTGCAATGAGAAGCTGGAATGGTAACTGATCAGCTGATGCTCGCTGCTTTAACAAACTCCATAGGTGCACCACCATCCTGGACAGATCAACTGCTGACTCCATAAATGTTCTAAAGTCATCATAATCGGGGTGTTTTCCAGCCTTTGTTACTGCTGGAAGCTGAACATCTGGATTCCAGATGTGTAATATTTGAAATGTTTTGTGCAGAAACACTAAAATGAATAAAAGCATCATGAACAGTAAACATCAGTACTCTGTTTGCTGTATTTCACTGCTAAACATGAGAATGTGGTGAACAGAAGTGGAAATTTATTATAACATAAATGATGCCACAAAACTTTCCATCATGTTTGCCACACCAAAAATGATGGAAAGTCCTGTAAACACCCCACAAGAGTTGTAGGAGGAGGAAATCTGTGAGGAAATATCATGATTAAAAACACAAACCGCTTCCAGTACCGTCAAACATGCCGAGTCTGTGACGCCGGACCGACACCTCCTGCAGCGCAGCGCGTTTCCCTGCAGCAGGTCCTCCATCTGTGGATGGTGACAGAACACACGAGTCACCTGCACTGGTGCTGAATGCAGCTTCATCAAGGACAAAAAGCTCTTCTAATGAGAAAAGATGTGGATGCTCAAACTGACAGTGAGCTGATCGTCTGAAACAACCAGCTGATCGTCTGAAACAACCAGCTGATCGTCTGAAACAACCAGCTGATCGTCTGAAACAACCAGCTGATCGTCTGAAACAACCAGCTGATCGTCTGAAACAACCAGCTGATCGTCTGAAACAACCAGCTGCAACATGAATACAAATGCCTGGAGAAGTCCTCCTTATATATTCTTCTCTCTCACTGCAGGAAACACTTCAACATGTGCAGAGATCGATTTCTGGCTCAAAGGTTGGAGGATGAAATCAATCAGTTCAATCACAGGAAGGATTTGAAGCAGCCTGAACAGTGTTACATCTGCTCCCGTTAGACGCACACAGATATTTATTTTTTTCACAAGTGTTGAGTTTGATGGTAAAAATAAACTAAAAAGTAAATAATTTTAGTTCTATAGTTTCTTAAAAATGGGACATTATTGTGTTGTACTGAAAATGACGAGTATATTCATGTGTGAGAAACGTTGAAAAGCTCATTTACACCCACAGGCTGTGTGTGAGCGTGCGTGTGTGTGTGTGTGTGTGTGTTCTGGGATTTACGCTAAAATATCTACTTTTTCTTTGCAAAGTCCAGCTTTACAAATCTGACCAAAATGTTTTGTGAACTTGGAAAACTAAACTAAAAACAGGGAATAACCTGAGTTTTAGCATTTGTTAAAAATTGATCACAGTTTGCCTGGTGAAGTTTTGATGGACATGTTCGTGGACACTCTGAATGTTTGCACGACTGATTCTCCTAAAACTCGCCTCTTGCATTGCTCCTATGAGACTGACGCTGGAACCGTTTCAGGAATTCTGAACTGCTAGGATCAGGAATGTGATTCCTCCATCAGCTGACAGATGCAATCCAAAGGAATGTGGTGGAGGTGAAGGCCGACTGAGCCTGACCATCCTCTTCATCACTCACTGGACTCTGATAGAACATCCTCATCCTCAATACCTGCAATTTATTCCAGATTTAAGCTCCTTATTGTAGAATATTCAGGTGTTAATTTATGAGCTCATCACCTTTTGTTCTCTATTTAAACTTGTTCTTTTAGTGTTATTTTATTGTGTTATATAGTGTTTGTTTTAGCTAATCCTCTTATTTTGTTACTGTGACAGTAACTCTTTAACTTTGCGGATGAATAAAGTTTTTTTATCCTATTTTGTAACGCTCGCGTATGTTTTTATCTTCTCGGGGTTAAAACTGGCTCGTGATATTAAAGCC
>VOQJ01018647.1:0-10778 GCA_015052665.1 Apistogramma diplotaenia
TTGCAGCACAAGTGTAAATTCACACATTTGTCCTGACTGTGGATTGTTTTTATTGCTATAGGCTATGCTAAACTATAGTGCTGTGCTAAATTCAATAACTTAAGCTGAAGCACAGAGGAGTTTTTCCAAGCTGCAGCTTATTAAAACATACTTGAGGTCCACTATGTCACAGGAGCGTCTCTCTGGATTTGCAATCATCAGCATCAATCAGTTGCACAACAGCTTTCTTATGATGATGTAATTGATGATTTTGCAGCAATGAAGGCTTGAAAAGTCAAGTTTTAAACACTTGCATGCATGGTTATTAGTACCTGAAGGGTTTGTGCAAGTTATATTGGTATTTATATACTGTATTTCATTTATTGTGTTTTTCTCTCTGTATAAATGGGGGTGGGGGGCGCTCAAGGGGTGGTTCACCCAGGGCGTAAATCCAGCCAGAACCGGCCCTGACAAGGCCCTGATTACCATGTAATCATAATCACTATAAATCTGGACAACACTACAAAAACATATTTTTAGCTGTTAAAAACTTAATAATGACTTAAAATTGTTAATATTGCACCAGCTCACCACAATTCCTCTCCTCTGATGTCACCTCTAGAAACGAAATATTTGAGAAGTGAAAGTGTGGGTACATTATTAAAACAAGTTTGTCTGTGCTTTTGTACTACAGGAAGAAATCCTAAAATGCCGCAGACAGACATGCGGTGCTTTGGCAGTACTTCTCACAGCCCACAATGATAGAAAAGGAGCCATGAAAATCTCCTAATTATACGCACACACATGCAAACACTTTAAAGGAGGGAGCAGCATTGTCTGAAGATTCACACACACACATAATGAACACGCTCACACTGAATATAGTCCTGGGCTGTGATAGTCCTGTAAACACAGTAGTGTGGTGAATGCAGTTTTGGAAGAGTCATTATACGGTATGCATCTTTTTTTTTTTGGCATGGAGACCGAGCAGGTTTTGTCTCAACATCAATGCTATTTTTACTTGGATACCGTAATCAAACTTAAGTGCTTTGTCTTTAATATTCAGCAATTTGGAATGCAAACACACAAACCACAAACACAAGATAAAAGCCTTCATTGGGAATTTTGATCCAAATCATTACTGTGCCTGCTCTACTTACACATGACAAAGTATTTGCCCCCTTCCTGATTTCTTTTGGGGGGGGGGTTGTATTTGACATACTTAAATGTTTTACATAATCAAATAAATTTTGATAATCTGAGTGAACAGAAAACACTGTTCCAATTATTTTATTTTATTTCATATTTATTTACGTGAAACAGTGGTGAACCTTCCCAGGAGAGCTGCAAGGAGAAAACCACTGCTGACAGAGGAAAACACAACGGCTCGTCTCGCATTGGCCAAAAAAATATCTGTCAATCCTCAAGACTTTAGGGAAAATATTCTGTGGACTCACAGGACAAAAGTTGAAGTTTCATGCGTGTCATGAAAAGAACATCATGCCAGCAGTCAGACATGGTGGTGGTAGTGTGATGGTCTGAGGCTGCTTTGCTGCTTCAGGACCTGGATGAGTTGGTGTAATTGATGGAAGCAGGAATTCTGCTCTCTACCAGAAAATCGTGAAGGGGAATGTTCGTTCGCCAGTTTGTGCCTAGTTTGAGTTTAGAGTCTAGACACACTAAAATGCTTTGACCTCAAACCAAAATTCCTCCACAGTGACGTGAAAGATGCTTTGTGATCACAATCACTTGATGGCCGTTCTTGCTACAAGAAGTGCCTTTATTTTCTTATTCATGAAAAAATGTGCAGCACACCTCACCTGTTTGCTTTGTTTTCTCCCTCCTCTTTTCTTCTGCCTTTTCCTTTCCATTCATTTCTCCCAATTCCATCCATTTTCTTTCCCACTTTTTTTGCCTCCCCTCTCTTTTCCCTCCCTGTACCTCCCCTCTCTCTGCTTATGCTCCTTCCCTTTCCCTCAGGTTTGTCAAAGTCATTCCCATTGGACAACACTTTGTTCGACAGCTGGCTCGCCCAATCAGTTCAGATCACCGCTGACGACATGCTGAGCCAATGGGCTTTGGGCGCCCAACATCGGGACAAGAGCGGAAGCCTGCTTTCTGACCAGGTAGGGCTTCAGCAGCAGAGGGCATAGAAGACAATGTGTTAGCAGAGTGATAGAAAGAGAAGGAATGCAATGCAGCAACTGGTCAGACCACTGCAGGACTTTAGCCTGCAGTACATGGAGTGCTTGCTTTACCAGGTGAGCTGCAGCTGTTTCATATTATTATAACACATGAATACAATTGAAGTCTTGCTCAAGACTTGGGAAGTAAAAAGTGGTCTGCTAGTGCAACATTGTAAATAGACCGTTACATCTTGTTCTGAATCCCAGTCCACTTCACTGGTGAACGAAACTGTGCCAGGGACTTTTCTGCAGGCCTGAGCGACACAAACAGTTACACAATTAAAAAAGTCAAACATTCTTCTTAGTCAAGGAAGGAAAAGGAGCCAAATTCCAGACAACTAGTATCTGGCAAGTGTGTACAAGAAGCAAAGCATGCACAGAGAAGCCACGTTTGTGCATCGATTCATCACTCCACATGAACCGAGAACATGTGCAGTCATTTTCATTAGTTGAGAATAGAGTTGAGCATCAGTATTATCCTAAATGCTGCTTGTGTTCATGGAAAAAATTACCCAAAAAACCCCCAAAACCATCAATCTGTCTTCAATCAGTATGAGGGTGTCAAAATATTAGGGATACTTTTAAATGTAGCGCATTTAGCAGTGTTTCCAGAGAATTTTATTGTATTTCATGCTCAAACAAATGCACAGCTGCATGCAAACACCAGGTGTGTATGTACATATTCAAGGCTAACCCATGATTTTTAAAGTAAAGTAATCAACATATCTATCAGGAGTAAATTCCTCATCCCATGGACTCACTCCAGCTGCATCATATTGGACTGCAGCTGTGCACCATAGTCCCTGATATGTAGCCTCTATTAGCTCAGCGTAGTAGCACCAGCTCTCCACCTATACTGGGTTCTGGTTATACTGGCCCCGAAGCTTGCAACAAACCTCTGAAGCAGACCAAGGATACATACTGCAGTTCAAAAACAGGACGAAAGAATCGAGAGTGCTGAATCATATAAATGGCACTAGTCAGAAGGACGGAGACAGGCTGGTTAGTAGTGACCAAACTTTCAAACAGGTTAGGGATGTCAGAAAGTATTAAAGCATGGACTAGTGTGTTTTTCTCAACAGAAATATATAATATGACAGTTTTTATCTTAAGGAATATCAACACGCACAGAACAGTTTTTACAGCCCTTTGTGATATCAGCCCATTAACAACAATCTGAAGGCTACAAATTTGGAGTTTCTCTATTTGAAGAGGAAAGTAGAAGCGAACAAACTGTTGCTTTTCAGTCACGTTTCAGGCCTTATTTCCCCGAGTCTGCAGTAAGCCTGTCAGCCAACATAGTATCAGTGTGTAGTTTAGTTAGTCTGACTTTGAACAAAAGACCTTGAACATCGATTCTTTGGGTGGAGTGTGGTTTTGTATAGTTTTCATCACTTCTGATTAGCTGATTGATCAATCTGCTAATCAGAGCGAAGCTGCTGTAGCCCAGGAATCAGCTGTTTGTGTGCGGGCTGGCAGGGAGCTCTAACCAGACTGCACTGCTGCTTTTGGATGTTCTTAAGAACAATAAACAAGAAGATGGTCATTTGTTCCAATTAGACAGAAACCTGATATCTTTCAAAATAAAGATCCACATGAATAAACAATGATCTAATTTAAACAAAGCCTGCATGTTGCAAGTAAAAAATTAGGTGCATTGTTTAAATAAATAACAAAATCCTTACTTAGAGTTAGAAATTCAACAGAATCACACCTTCAAGAAATTCAAGATCACAATGCAGAGTGCCGTCAGAACAAATCAGCTTTGTCATTTATGTGACATCGGTACAGTAGCTTACAGTCTCCACTGCTGAGCTGGTGGACATGTGGGTAGGTGGGAGTGGGTGGGGAGTTTCTGTTCCAAAATATTAAAAACCTGAAAATCAGAGCAATGAACAAATTAACTGTTGTATCATTCAACTTTTCAGTTCTATCGTGAATTTTTTGTGTTAATTCATTTTTAAACATGAGGAGATTTGTCTCTCTTCTTCTAATCACTTTTATCTCTCATCTCTTCACCACCATCTCCTCTTCCATCACTAACTTCTCTTTCCCTGCCTTACCTTCTCTATATCTCCTCCTCTTATCCAGCTTCTGCAGGGTGAGGAGAGTTTGCTCAACTTAATGATGGAGAACTCCATGCAGTCCACCTGGAAAACACCCCAGCTGGGGCGCAAACCAAAAGGGGGCAACAAGCCCCGTGTTCGTGGACAGCCAACCACTCCCGCCCAGCCTCAGACACTCCTGTCTGCAACAGCTGCGTCCGCTGGCAGCAGCCCCTCCACCGCAAAGAGGCTCTGGGCAAGCGTGGCCGAGGAAAAGTCCAGCCATGTGGGTCGGAAAGGGGAAAGGAACAAAGGCTCCTCCAAGACCGTGCACCACCCCCTTCATCACCACCAGACCAGGAGCTCTGACCTTCACAGGGACCCACCGCCACAGCCGCCAATCTCCAAAATGGATTCTTGTCACATCTCGGAGGATCACGGTCCATGGGACGGCATCCATGCAGGGAATGGTGTTGTATCAGGGGCTGGATCTGGTTTCACAGCGAGTTCAAATCCACCAGTCTCTGCTCTTGGGTTCACAACAGCCGACGCCGGGACAATCTTTCGTGGCGGGACTCCACGGCACCGTCTGGCCCGCCAGGGTAAATCTAGAGGGAGGGGCGTCGGCGGAAGTGTAGCAGGGTTAGAGTCCATGGACCTGCCACTCGCAGGGAAAGACGCATCCCTGTTAGACGCTGCTGAGACTGACGGGTATTTCTCTGATGGCGAGCAGAGTGATTCAGACACACGCACTGGTGGACGCAAGCTGCGCCTGCCGCAGTTGCACTCTGGCAACGAGGACCTGCTGAGAAGGAGCGTGCTGGCTTCCTAAAGAACTGAGATTCAAATAGACAAACATAAGCAGTTATCCAAGCAATCCCGCTGGCTAATTGTTTTTTCCATCTGTGCCCAGCATACAGTCTATAAAACACGGCTGGATCGCTTTGTTCAACCAAAATCTTGATGACATCCATCAATGGAAAATCTTCAGCTCCTAACCTGCTCTGTTTTTAGGGGGGAGGGGATTTGAATGTAGCCGTTTGCCTATCATACAGAACAGCTTCTCCACTGGACTGCAGTTTGTTGTTAGCTTAACATAAGATGCGATACCTTCAGCAGATAGGAAACAAACATTACCTTCAGTCTTTTTATTTTCTTTTCTTTTTGTTTTGTGTTGTATATTTCAGATTCAGCTCATTTCTGGGTGTCCAAGCACCCAGTTCCTGCCTCATGTCTGTGGTATCTGCCACACTTGGGAACCAACACTTTGGGGCATTATTATTACAATTATTAATATTATTCAAGCTGGTTTCAGGGTATGCTTCATTCTAGGCCTTTGTGGCCTGAGTTGCATCCAGTGAGTGCTTGTTTTCTTGAATATGTTCAGTGGAAAAGACAATTTCTCACCAGAGTTGGTCTGAATATGTGCGGCGGATCACAGCTTGTATTCAGCCTTGAAAAGCACAACATAGCTAGTCATAAGAGCTGTAATGTAAGCACTTGTGTGTATAATAGATGCTCATTCAGGGTTGGGGTCAATTTTCCTCCTTTTGGACTTGGTTGCAAAATGTACACTGAAGCCTTCATTCTCAAATTCAAACTCAAAAAAAAAGATTTCCAGCTTTGCCAATTTTTGAATAGCAAACACATTGACCCCAACCCTGGTGCTCATTCAGATTTTCACACAGACACACAAACACACACAAACATACTGACACACAAACTACCATAAGCGGATCCCTTTGCTCACATCACAGCGGTTGTTGAAATATTTGGTCTGACTTTTGTCAGCTGCTTTCAAATTATTCCTAATTCTGAGTCCTTTTATTCCCAAATCTTTGAAGAAAAATTATTGTATAAACTCTGTGCCTTCTGTCGCTTGCCCTGTGGCCCTGCGTCCCCCTCAATCGCCACCAACTTTCTAAAAATCAACCAAACAATCACCGAGTAGATCAATCAGTCGTTTCTCAATCGGATTTGTAACAATCAAGCCAAAAGGAAATCCCACTGGAGTGGTTACAGAGCGTAGCTAGCATTGGGCTCCTTGTGTAGTGCCTGAAAGGATGGAAATGCAGAATTTGCCATTTATCAACAGAGCATCTCCAGCAGCTTGCAAAGCAGAGCAACACCGTACTGTCAGTGCAGAGAGCTGCCTGCTGCTCTGTGCTCCCCCACGACTTACATCACTGCAGCCCAGAGCCATCAATAAACAGAGTTTGGCCAAGCTACACTGTAAAGCACCACGTGTCTGCTATTGAGAAGGAGAACCTCTTATTACAAATTTCATGTCTAAACATGTGTTTTTGTTTCGAATCCTTGGACTGAATTACAGTGGTAACTCATCACGTCTTGTGTGACTGCAGATCGAGCTCATTTGGGGTGTGGTTAACAAGTAGAATGGTTTAAACTTAGAAGTCCGGTCAGCTGTTTCAGCACCTCACAGATGTGGCCAGCTGACATGACAGCATGTAACCGAAGATTGAGGGACATGCTTTAGAACAGTTACAGACCAGTTATGACCGTACATTATGTAGTTTATCCACATCAGTGAGTAAATAAATTCTGCAATTGAACGCACCATGAAAAACATGGCATAAAAATTTGGGAAAGTTGTTAATTTTTCTTAGTCAGATCATCCACATGTGTATCTATGCAGCTTATTATTTTGTTATATGAAGACAGGCGTGGCAGCAGCTTGTGTTTGACGTGGCCAAGCTTTCACACCTGATGGCTCTGCTGCACGTGGTGTTGTCCCTGTTACATAGATGTAGACAATGTAATAATCAGCTTCAGAGGCCTGCGCTCTTAAGTCCTTGAATTGACTTGTTTGTAAATTTGTTTTTGAAAACAAGCGGTTCTTGTTGTTTTTCTCAGAGAGTTGTATTTTGTACTTTAAGCAGTCCATGGTATTCTCAGGGGTTAAAAAACTTTTAAAAAAGAAGAATAAAAGGTTAAAAATTTATGGAAAAAGCAACGAAAGACGTAGATATATATATAGATATATATATATATATATACACGCACACACACACACATATTTTATATCATATACAGTATATATATATATGAAGTGATGTGTGTTTGTCTGGAAACTTCTGTATTTGGAAAGCTTCAATGTTTGAACTCCAACACGACTACTACTGAGCATGCGTCTTCTCTCAGTACGACATATGACCGTCAGCCCTGGGTTCAATAGTCTCGATAAATAATTCCCATTTTAACCCATCTGAATAATACTCTCACGTCCAGGTTCCCAGCCGTCTGGGCTGAAATAAAGATTTGCTTTTGAAGGGCTGTTTGACCCAGGCCTGATACACACATTTAAATAGAGGCGCGAGTCCATTCTCCTTCCTCCTGTTCGAACAGCTTCTAACCGGTCTTCTGACCACGCCAAAGAACAGATCTGTGTATCAAAGCAGCCGATTTCAATCTTATGTACAAAAACACATAAGCTGCCAGACGACTCTGCCAGTGACGTCCAGGTCAGCTCGGCTTCATCTGGTTTCTCACCCTGGCTCAGTGCAGGTTCGTCAAAAACACCCACATGTTATATAACCTCCTCTCACACAGGGGGCGCTTTTAATTTATCCGACCTGGATAAATCTGAATTCACGGGGTTTTCACACATGAAATGCCCGCTCATGATTGTTAAACACAGACTTGCATGTATTAACCCCCCAAAAAAAGCCAAATGCTGCTGAACTGAACACACAATATACAGCTCTCTCTCACACACAGACACTCACATGCACACACACACACAGACACACACAAACCCCAGAGCTGGTATAACAGGGTTATAATGTAAAAGAAGACTAGTTTTTTATGTATATGTGGTCCTGACTGCATCAGGAAGCATGAGTTTACTCAGAGCGAAACACCACTCCCGCCCCCCTAAACAGCAGGAGAGTGTTATCACAGGCCCGGTGACGGCGCTCCGCCTCTGTCTCCTTTTGTCCCTTCAGGTGTAGCCAACGTAGAAGAACTTGCATTGTTGCAAAGTCTTGTAAAACAAACGTGAATACAGGAGTCGGTGGAGGATTTTGGACTTCTACATTGGCTACTACAGCTGACCCTTACAACATATACAGCAATGACACAAAACAGCAACACAGCTCGTGTTCTGATGCAAGGATGCGGCGACGCATCGCCACGAATCCTCCGCCAGGTGTTTGTTACCATTCACGTGTTGAAGAAAAATGTAATCTTGGTTTCAATATTCAATGTTCAGAGTAGCCTGACGTTGTAGACAGTGGTATTAGACAAGGCCTCACATGTATGGCCTTAACATGTAGTAGCAAAGGCTGATGCTGCACAGTGCCAAAAGGTCAAAAGGTCTGAAAAATCTTCATTTTTGCGCTAAATTTGTGGAGGTGGTTAGGAGTATGTAGGACTTCCAGAAGACAAAAACAGCACCAGAATATCTTTTTTCAGGCAAATTGCACTTGTGATCTTTTTTTCCTTGATACTGTGCAGCCTTAGCAAACAAACTGGTTATTATTCTATATTTACAGTGTGGCTTCAATGCCCTCTCCTTCCGCTTCGTAGATACTGTAGACTGGAGTCTCTTGCAGGTTCTTCTTCTTTTTTTTTTTATCAATATCCACTAGAATGCAACTTCAAAGCAACGCTATCCTCTGTGTGGTGCGCTGGTGTGGGTGTTGGCTTGCAGCCCGAAATGTGCTCTGATGGTCTTTGAATTTTGCAACTCTGTCAGGTCGAATATGCGCGTGAAGAGAGATCCAGTTTCGAAGGTTTCTCTCCCTCTCTTTCTGGGTTTGTCCCGTAAAATTAGTCACGGTGCAGAAGTTTTTATCCGCATGCCGGAGCGTCAGTGTCGGTGGGTCGCGTTGCTCTATGATAAGTCACCATTTAGACAGAACATGTAACGCTGTACAGCCTTCTGCTCGCTGCGTGCTGAGAGAAAACCTCCCCCAGGTGTTGGCATGAACGCCGCACCACGGAAATAAACTGACGGGCATCAAGCACGTAATGGCAGGTCAGAAACACACCTACACGCAGGGATGCTTTCCACTAGACCGATCGCTGCAGGTAATTGGAATCTCGCCTGCGTACAGCTGCCGTTTACTGTACTGACTGTGTTGTAAAACGTCACTGCACCGGCAGGGCTGGGCTCCTCAGAACCCCCTCAGCAAGACTGTTGAAAGATGAACTCAAAACAGGCTTTAAATTCCAGGAATTGCACCTAGTGGGTGGGAAAAGTCAGATTTCTACCATTTAAAGTAATTTCTTACTCTGAGGTGGTTCTGAGGAAGCACACAGGCATCGGGATGCAGTTCATATGATGTCTTTCTTCTTCTATGGTTGCTCCTTCATCCAGAAAATGGTTTGAGGCTGCGGTGGGATCAGCGAATGCAGGACTGGCTATTGCTTAGGAAATAAATGCCTGCAAGCCTCAAGCGACAGCAGTCCAGTAATGAAGGCAAGATTAGATTAAAAATATAAAAATAAGATAGATAAAAATATTGCAGCTCTGTCTAAAAGTGTTTCCAAACAGCGACTAAGTTTCACGGAGACTGCTCAGTGCTTCCCGTTTCTGGTTCCACAGCCTAGTCTTTGGTTCGCTGTCCTACACCAGCCGTACAAACCTGCCCACCTACCTGCCACTGGAGTTTATACTCATCTACAATAATGTATAATACTGTTCAACTACTACTACTACTAGACATTTTCATTTTCCGTGTTTTTAAAACGCTTTTGCAAGCTGTTTTTTTTTTTTCTTTTTATAATGCTTATCTGGCCGCTGTGGCTCGTATCAATCTAGAAAGCTGACTCATTATCTGCTTCTACTGTTTTTACTGGCGCTTTGCTCTCCTCTCCGTTACAGCAAAGTTATGGCTTCATGGTCTCAGCATCCGGAACCCAGACACACTGCACAGATGGGAGGTTTAGTCCTGGAGCTGCTGCTGAGGAAGAAGAAACTATTTTTAAGCTAAATTCAGCCTGGAGGGAGTCAGTGACCCACAGTGGTCTGAATCAATCAGATGCATCTTAAAGATAAAGTATTTATGTAATTTATCCAAAGTGGCAGATATTCCCCCAGATTCAGCAGTGAGGATTATGTGAGGGTAAACTGGGTATCCTGTGGTTTTAGAGTCTGTGTGGACAGAAGCAACAATCTGATGGCACCACATTGCTGTTTCATATCAAAGGTTGAAACAAACCTCAAGAAGCATTCATCCAAAAAGCATTCCTCCTATTTTTGTGCCTTTTTTTGGACACCGTTGGTCTCTCCACCTTCAGTCCAACATTTCTTGGTGATTGAAGGTGGAACCAAAGAGTGTTTGAGGCTCCACCCACGAGCTCGCGTCTGCCTCCACAGCAGCTCAGAGAAATGTTTTCAGACTAAAGCTCCCATCTGTACCCACTGTGTACCCTACTCTGCACCATTTAACATCTACCTTCTCCTCCTCCCACCACCAGCAAATTTCCCTCTTCTGCTCCATCCTGAACCCCCCCCCCCAAAAAAAAAAAAACCCCCCCCTTCCCCCCCTCCCCCCCCCCCCTCTTCCTTCCCCTTTCCGGTGATCAACCGCTATAGGCCATA
>VOQJ01018647.1:21346-32868 GCA_015052665.1 Apistogramma diplotaenia
GAGTAAAAGGAAAAAAAAAGGGAAGGAAAAAAGGGGGGGGGGGGGGGAGATGTTAAGGGGGGGGGGGGGGGGGGGGGGGGGGTACAGGCCAAGCTAAGCAAGGAAGAAAAAGATGATGCAGATTTGATTAGCCAATTTTTCTTGTTACAAGGATCTAAAACAGGGGTGTCAAGCAGACAGCCCTGGCCGGTCTGAGGATCCAACTGGCCCACTATGGCCAGCATTAACATGCAAGAGTGGAAATCAATGGGCACTTAAAAGTTTCAGCTCCACAAATCTGTAGACCTGCTGGGATGTGTTAGCTCTAAGTGGATGCTCTACTAAATTTGCAAATTTCCAGAATGTACTTCAAACTTAAAGAAATCTTTTTCAACATTTTTTTTTAATGGCACCAAGAAAACCCACCTTTGACTCACTCAAGCTCAAAAGTGTCTCATGCGTTTGACACCAGCGTCTGAAATCAATGCACACAAAAATCGTCTGTTGCTGCTGGGTGGCATCCACCGTCAGTGGATGTGTGCCAGCACACTCAGGACATCCTGCAACGACAGAGGAAGGAAGTGGGCGTCTCTGCTGGCACGGTTTGAGCAATTGTATCTGTTACAATCTGAAATAATGTCTTACACACCTATAAATACATATATATACACGCGCACACAGTGACAACATACACCACATCATCCTAGTCCCGACACAAGTGCTCGGACTCACTCTATTCTCTCTTTTTCACTCCCAGATCATCATCAACAACAGAATCACGTCCAACCCAGACAAGTATTTTCACATGTCAGGTGTTGAAATCACTGAGTGCAACAGCCGGCTGAAATGTCGAGAGGCCACTAGGGTTTAGCATGTTCCACTGATGAATTATAAGCCATCTCCTCTTAAAGCAACAAACAATGGATTCACCACAGGGTTTGGCTTAAAAAGAAGGGAAAAAAGACACCACTGCCTGCTGACATGAAAGATAGTTTGTTTTTGTTGCTCTTGGTCGAGGTCCAGGCTGCTTTGCAGTGACTAACGCAGTGCAAGAGCCCTTCTAACTACTTAGCACAGTTAAAGAAGGGTGGAGGTGAGGAGAAAACCATGGAGTTTTAGTTACTAAACTATATGCCAGTAAAATTACTGAGAATTAATGAGAGTCTTTAAATTTGGTTGATCAAGAGTAACCAAGATATAACTGAGGGCAGTTTGCAGTTAAAATGCTCAGAGTGGGCGATTAAAGCTGTTAAGCTTATGCACTTTTTTGTGGTATTTTCAATGGAAGTTGTTGTACCACACTACAGACTGAGCCCTGACCCTGGTTACTGGACATCCTGACACAGCAAATCAAATCTGAGCTAATGCTTCTACTCAGGGTTAATCTTTGGTTTTCAATGTTAAAGATTTCGTGTTTGGGGTATTTTAGCATGGCATGCTTATGCTGCAGCAGGTTATGCTTTTGCTGAAATCAGCTGCTCTGCCGCCAGTTGATTTATCCATGTTTGTCATTGTTCACATGCTGCAAACTCCACCCCTTTCATGTGATACTTGTAGCTATAATGATGAACCTTTGAATTGATATGACCTCGTTTTCTGATTACTGGTGTTAGGGTAACTGAAACCAGATAATCGAATGGTATCCCAAGTATCTTTGCATACATGGCGATGGCCAGTTGCCAATATGTAGCCAGGTTTGCAGACACAATAAACACATAAAAGCTGTAGACAACAACCATGCTTGCCTGGTTTGCAATGCTCATGTCTGATGCATGATGAGCCTTTTTGAATCTGGAAGGTGCTGATTAGTTTAGCCTAACAGAGTGCCAGGACTCATTTCAATATAGTTTAATTTGTACTTTTTCACTAGATCTCTGAGTGATGAAAGAATTATGAGACTAGATGATCAACCGATTTATTGACCAATATATTTAATAGATTACAGTTTTAAAAAGAAAGGGTTAACAACCTTCAACCATATTATGAGTTTCGATGATGCATAGTTTGTCCACCAGAGGGCACTCTGCAACTTCTCTGAGCATGACACCTGTGCTTGGAACTCGTCAAACACAACAACCAGCTAATCCAAGTTGGGCAAAGCAGCGCGAAAACCAGTAAATAAATAACCGCATATAATAAATGTTGGGGAATTCTACTTTTGTTTTGTGAGTTTGAAAGAAAAAAGATATTGGTCAATAAATTAGAATATTGCATATTTAAATCTGAAAATATCGGTATTGGTATTGGCCTTTAAAATTCTCTATCAGTAGATATATAATATTGATCATCTTGTTTTATCAATAAGCACCCATATTAGACAAATACATTCATGATTTCTTGTAACTGTCAGCACACAACTCAGTTTTAATAAGGGACACACTGGGATCATACAGAGAGCCAAACATGTAATTTAATGGCATATTATTTACATTAATAATAATAATGATGATAATAAAAATATATTTAGGATATTTTTGCTGCATCTTCATTCCTCTGATCACAGAGATTTGAAAGCCTCACCTTAACTCCTCCAAACATATAGCTTGTCATTGATTTGTCCATGTGGGCTGCTACAAATTTCAGTCAAGCTTATAGGTTGCTTTTGGAGCAGGGGCTACATCTTCACTGAGCTCCTTGGACTTTCCCATTGTTCTGAGCGTTGATCAGCCCACTGAGTAGTGTCAATCAAATCCCTTTTATGCTGGCAAAGAGAAACTACCAGCTGGAGTTACTCATGATCAGAAATGAGAAGTTGTGTGGATAAGAGAAAATTCACAATAAATTCAAACTTGTACACACTGCTCTGGTTTTTTTAAGTCATTAAAAATGTATGCTGTACAATCATTCCACCCTGGGAATAAAGAAACAGTTCAAAGAAGTAATTAAAAATCTGAAATTACCATGACATTCATGCCCACGATGAGTGTGTGCGTAAACATCTGACCATAGCTGTATCTGTGTGGCCAAAACGACCTTTTACTGTTTCCTTTCTCTGTGGCTTATATTAGACAAAGTTCAGATGTCATTAATTCTAGTTTTCAATTAATTTTATCCTTAAAGGAGTTAACAAAAAAGGCAAATTGTCTGAACAAAACTATATTATATATTACAGTATGCTAATATCACTTTAACATCAAGGCACTGGTGACTGCACCACTTTGATTAACAACAAATTACAGTGAAGTCCTCACAGTCATGATTTTATTCAATTTTATTCTGGTGTCACTTCTATGCTTCTGTTTTAAACTGAACATAAAACGTGTGGTTTTAACATGTGTGATTTTTAAAATCATTCCATTATCCTTGTCACACCGGGCTGTTCCTTTAAATCCCACTCAAAGGTTCAGTACAGCATATACTGCAGCTACTGTTCCACTATTGTAGGCATGATAAGAGTACAAAATGCCCTCTCAGCTTTCTTTCTGTGTACCTTACTCACGCAGAGAACTTTTTAGAACGAGGACAATGTGCATGTTCTGCTCAAACACAGTATAAAAGATAGGAGCTGGCCTAAAATTGTTTAATAGATTGTAATGTTATATTTAAGGGTGAGTAAGACAGAATCATATGCACCTGAACCCCATTTGTCATCCAGCAGATGACTCTTTGTTCCTCCAAGCTAAATAATTAAAGTGAAATCTAGTTTTAAAGATGCACATGTATATAAACTCACCCCTTCTCCTATAGGCATGATCCTGACTAACTCAACCCCCACCCCACCGCACCTTTAACAGGCCTCTGCACCAAACAAAGGCAGTAATATCAGTTACTGTTTTGTAATATCGGTTTATATTACTGCAGTGTTACATGAAATAGACACAAACTAAAAACAGACATAATCGCAGGAGATCAGTGTGGTTATAGAGCGAGCAAGTAAACGATTATGATCTCGTTTAATGATGAAGCGGCACATCAGCACACTGTGATGAAATCAGAGAGTTTTGCATGCAGTTTGTTTGCCTCAGAGCCATGTGACTTAGAGCTGCGCAATCTTTGATTACTGATGCCAGATAATGCTATCATTCCATTGTTGGCTTTGTTAGCTCACTCAATCGCCGTAAGTGTACAGAGCACGGCACAGAAGGAAATATTAAGCTAAAACTAATCAAAAGAGCCGCAGTGAATAATTAAGCTAAACTACAGACTGTATATAGAAGATGGACATAGCTTCCACAACTTCCAGATTTATGATAAAAACACTCAGCTCCTTTGTTCTGTGACCTCAGTAAACACTGATTGCTAGTTTCAAGTCTTAATAATTAAAACATGAAATCTATTTGGTAAAGCAGGGTTCGCTTTACCGCGTAAATCACGAGTCAGAAAAATAAGAAGCAACAAAACCAGATCAGAATAGAAATAGTAGGCTTGAGCACAAGGTATGTATTTATTTAACCAACAGGGGACTCAGCAGCATGTGGAAGAAACATAGACAGTCACAACAGCCTGGCACCTCCTCCCCATGCTGACCTGCGTGGTCACACTGCTGTTGGACAGCATTTATTGCAGATCAGCCAGTGTGGCTGTGTTGGTCACTCTGGCATGAACAGCACGCACAAGTTGATCCCACAAGCGTTCAGTGGGGTTGAGGTCAGGACTGCAGGCAGGCCCTTCCATCTTTTCCACTCCCAACTTCTGGGGGAAGTCTCTGATAAACCTGAAATCTCTGATAAATGGGATTGCCACTGGTCGTAATTTTGTTTGGCAACGGCAGAGAACATTTATAAATGTGGTGTCATTTAAGCTGAAATAAACAGGGTTTCCAATGGAGTAAGATTTATTACCAAGAAGCATTGTTACAACAAAGAAATAATTGACCAAACTCAAATTTCCTTCCTTTTTGTGCCAAGTTTAGAATGGGAGGCAGAACCTTAAACTTTCAGGCCCCTCTTCTGTGGAACTAGCTCCCAGTCTGTATTTTGGAGACAGTCTGCTTCTAAGATTTGACGCAAAACTTTCCTTTTTGATAAAGTTAATAGTTAAGGCTGGATCAGGTGACCTTGAAACATCCCTTAGTTATGATGCAATGGGTTTAGACTGCTGAGGACTTCCCACAATGCACTTTCTTCTTCACTCTCCACTATTGCATTTAATTAATTAATATTCATCACTAATCACTACCCCTGCCCTTCCCTGATCCTGGTTCTGCCAGAAGTGTCTTCCTGTCAAAAAGGAGGTTTTCTTTCCCACTGTTGCCAAGTTCTTGCTCACTGGGGTTATCTGATTGTTGAAGTTTTTTGTAGAGCATCATAGTGCTTGATGTGATAGTTGTTATGATTTGGGGCAAAGTGAACTGAACTCAGTCTAATCTAATCGAAACAAAAACTAAACTAAGTCCACGAGGGAAAAATCACCACCGCCAACTTCTTACCTGGACTTCTAACTCAGTCCAGCCTCCAGGGGAAAATAATTGCTCTTACTTGCCTGCCAACTCTCCACCGCTTGTGTACCTGCTCTCCCTCTAGAGTTCCTTAGCCAGCCTGCTTACTCCCTCTACTGCCTGCTAAGAAGAAAAATTAATGTAAAAGCTCGAGTCAAACAATTGGAAAGAATTATTAATCAGTTTGTTTCCTGTTCTGGTCAGATACTAACCTCTTCCATCTCCTCTGGCAGAATCTCAGCTCCTCTCCAGAAAAAAAAATCCTCCTGTTGCATTCTTCAGTTCCCAAGATTTGAGTGATAAGATGAGAACACCTTTGGGATGAATTAGAGCAGTGGGACAGGTCTTCTCATCCATCATCAGGAGAAGCTTCAAACACACTGTCCAGTCATTAATAATAATAATAATAATAATAATAATAATATAATAATCAAAGTAGGTTGTCAAAGTATAAAAATATGAAGCTTGCTGTTTTCTCCAGTCAGAAAAAAGACTATAGATTGTGGCCCTCAGCTGTCTTCCTGTGCTGCCCTCTGCTGGTGTTCTTTATTTGACTTAATGGCAGTATTATATTCCCCTCACAGAACCATTAGAAAACACTTCAGCTCCCAAATGCAATAAAAGCATTTATTTTGACATCGATTGGACATAGCAAGACATTGTAATGTTGATAAAGCAATGTGGCTTTATCAACTTACAATGTCTTGTAATACAACAAACAACATGACAGCTGCAAATGTCAGTCATCTTTACATAAGTAGATGAGTAGAATTTGCAAAACATTTGTTTGCAACCCTGTGAGACACAGAGTTCAAAATGATTTCTACTTCTTTTTTTTTTACCTGTGTCTATATCTATATAAGATATTTACAAACATTTGAGTCATCATTACTATTAGTAATTTTATATAATTTCCAGATTTATTAAAACAGATCTCTCTTTTCCTTATAAATTGTTCCTTGACCTCAATAGAAAACATCATGTGGTTAAGTAAAGATATTAAGGATGATTAATAAGAAGTTAAAAAAAGATAACTGTCGGGTTCAGAGAATTTGTCTGCACTTCGGTGAGGCCCCTTTATAATGTGGGTTTTGTTACCATGGGTCTGAAAGTACATTGCAGTACGTCCTGAGGATGGACTACAAAAGGCATACGTTAAAACAGCGCTAGACTTGAAGGCCAGTAGGTTTCTTTTTTAGGTTTTTGAAAATGTATCGCCTCTCATCCCAAAAGGCTTTTTTTTTTCCAGCTCTGAACTGAAGATGCCCCTCAGATCAGAGATGAAAGAAACCTAAGAGATGTCTGTTTATTCGGACTTTTCAGTAAAGTGCCATTTTGTGCAGTGAACGTTTTGATTCCCTTTGATTCTCATGCTGCTCTTAACCATGTTTTAATAATTGTGCAGTTCTGTAATGTGTGCATTTTTCAGTGTCTTTTACATGTTTTTCAAAATGTCTTTTGTCTTTTGTGTCTTTTACCTGCTTTTAAATTTTGCATTATCTCACATTATTTCCTGTAAACCACTTTTGTGACTCCAGTTTGTGTAAAGTGCTGTATGAATAATTACAGCTTGCTTGCTTTAAAAAAGTACAGTTGCCTTCAACTCAAGTGCTTAACGCTACCAAGATCTGGATGAATGAAACATGCCTTAGATATTTTTGCCAAAATGTTCCTAAAATATTGTTTCTTATAAAAGTGAACCACTGGTGAAAAATATAACTTAATTACTGAGGTTTGACCTGGTGTGTAGCTGCAAAATGCTTCCATAAAAGATGGTCCAGTGTATCCTGTGCTATGCTAATAAAGAAAGCACTGAAATATATTCCATCAGTATCTGGAGAATTTGACCAGCTTCTTTTTTTTATGGCTGATACTTGTGTGTCACTTCACTGAGTTAGGAAGCTTCTTAATCTTAATTACTGTCTCTCTGTGTATTGATGCACATGTGCTGTGTGCTTATATGTTAGCCTACGCATTATAATGGTCTCCACACTAAATAAGTTCCCTGCATGTAAGTGGTTGTGAGTCTGGCGCAGAGTTTGTTCACAGCAGTGGTGAAGGACACAGCTCCACGGCTTGTACAGTATACTCCTCCGCACTCACAGCCACTATAAATAGCTTCCAATGTTTCCGTGTTTTTTGCGGCCCTGACTTTCAGAAACATTAACAAGAGTGTTGGCTGGAAAAAGGTGAGACAGACACAAAAGCGGCAGAACAATTTTGGAGCAAAAATGATAAAAGCCCGTGATATGTAAAAAGTCACGTTCAACTGCCAAAGTCAGAACTGTGCTATGAGCTTAATCACCTCTAATATTTTAAAGCAGATTGTTTTGCACAACTTTCATGCACTTTAGCCCGTTTTTAACGTGTTTTACTTCAACGATTTCTTCCTCGATGGGTCACCAGAGTGGAACACTCCATCCTTGCTGCAGAGTCTCCTTCATCTTTAATGTGCCCTCCATTGCTTTGGATGGTTGACCCCAGCTGTCTATTTTGTTCATCTTCTCTCTTCTACGTGCTCCCTACTTTCACTACAGATCACAATATCATCTGCAAACATCAGAGTCCCAGTGATGGAAAAGGACTTTTGGGGAACAATTTCTGACTCAATCTGAGGAGTCTTAGATGCATGCTTGAGATCAATGTCTTGCTTGAAAACAGGGTCAAATTATTATACCGTTTTATGGAGAACGCTAGGAATGATTTCCTGAAGCGTTCTTTATGGCAGCAAGGTTGAATCAGTCTGAGGGAGAAGGAGCTGTGTTGCCTCAGTAGTGTGGAGTGGAGTGGGTGAGGTGGATTGTCCATGATGGAGAGCAGTAGTAGATGGCACTTGCTATCAAAGACTGGTAAAAGACCTTTAACATTTTGCTACACACATTAAACAATCTGAGCTTCCTGAGAAAGTAGAGTCTGTTCATCCCCTTCCTATACACAGCATCACTGTTGGTCCTTCGGTCCAGTCTGTCATTCAGGTGAAAGCCGAGCTACCTGCAGCTGTCCACTGTTTCCACCTCTTCTCCCATGATGTTAATGAGCTTCATCTCAGTTTTATTCCTCTGGAAGTCGACCACCATCTCTTTTGTCTTGCTGACATGGACCACTCCACAAAGCGCTTTACCGTTTGTGTGCAGATGTACAGATGAGTCTTGAGGTGCCTCTCCTGTGTTGTGCCATGTGTTTATGGAGTGACTGTTTTTTCCAATATAGAGGTCCGAGCACTCCTCGCTGCACTGGATGGCATAATTTATGTTGCTCAGGTTGTGTTTAGGAGTTTTGTCCTTGGGATGAACCAATTTTTGAGGGTGACTAGGTTTGAAGTATGTTGGCATGCTTGGAGAAAAAATTCCTGAGTTTCTCTGACAAGGTTGTGTCTGATTTATTTCCTGTGCATCTTCGCTGGTTTGATGAAAGTCCAGTTGGGATAACCAACTAAGGGGTAAGGGATAAGGGGTTAACTTAAACATTTAGGTTTACAAAATACAATGGATGGATGGATGGATGGATGGTCGGTCTAGTTTTAGTAATGTTAATGTGAAAATAGGGCAGCACCAAAAAATTGTTTCCATCATTTTGTCTTTCAGGGACAAACTGTTTTCACTGGACGGACGAAGCAGAATTCCAAGCTTTATCCGTGACGTAATCCTTCAAACAAAGATTATATTTAGAAGGTCCCAAACAATGGCAGTGTTTATAGTATCATATCTGTGTTTTTATATCTTGACTCTTTTGTTTTGTTTCTGATTGAATCAACAAGGTCTCTGTCATTCTCTCACTGCAGTCTGAGTCCAGCTTGAGGCTCCACAAAGGCCACACGTAAGCTGCAACTAAAAATAATTTTGTTTAACATAAAGGAACTGAAAACAATCGGGGTGGAAGCCGGGAGACGGCGAGTGGCTGACTGTTTTGATGTGGCCATTAAGGACAGGCTCGCTTGAAATTTATTTTAATTCTGTGAACCTTTTAATCATAAAAACTTCTGCTTCTTGTGCTTCTATTACAACTGGTGCTAATAATACCTAAATAATAACTAATATAATTATTTCTGCTGGTATTAATGGATGTTGGTTCTGGTACAGTCATGACTATGATCACCCTCTTCAGTTCTTCAAATTGTGGTCATAAACTCATTATGATTTCTTTGAACTGTTTTCTAGATTATAGAATAAATCTCAGATCACTTTTAAAAACAGAGGCATTTGGTAACCATCAACAAGCTTCTGGCTTAATTCTGGCTGGGTATTTGACCACTCTTCTTGGCAGAATTGACAGAGTTCATTTAAATTGGTTGCTTTTCTGACATGGATCCATCCTTGAAGCGAAGTCCACGAATTTTCAGTTGTGTTGAGGTCAGGGCTTTGGGAAGGCCATCCAGAAGCTTAATGTTAGCCTGCTTTATCCATTCCAAAACCAGCTTTGATGTATGTTTGGGATCATTGTTCTGTCGGAACACCCAACTGTGTCCAAGTGTCAGCCATCTAGCTGTTGATTTAAGGGGAAGTAGAAGCATTTGGAGGTAGTCCTCCTCCTTCATTATTCTATGTGCAATGTACCAGTAGCACTGGCAGCGAAACAGCCCCAGAGTATGATGCCACCATCACCATGTTTGACAGCTGGTAATGTTTTTAAGTTTGAAAGCCTCACCTTTAGTTCTCCACATATCATTGTGACTAAATAGCGCAGTCTTTGTCTCGTCTGACGATGAAACCTTTCTCCAGAAGGCATTTGGCCTGTCCACTTGAGCTGCTGCGTGTAGGAGCTTCTTTCTTGGTTGGCACCCTCTCAGGCAATGGTGATGTAAAACTCTGGTGACACAGTTTCCAGCTCATGGTAGGCTTGACACCTGTTTCTTGGATTGTTCTTGAACATCCTGAAAAGTTTCCTCTCATCTGAGGGCGACAGTTTGGGTCTTTTTATAAAGAACACAGTTGTTTGAAATGATGATCTTGAAATCTGCAGGTTTTTAGAGATTTCTCCAAGAGATGTTCCCCCCGCAATCCGCCTTAGAAAATGTCAATTGAGTTTATATACAGTGAGTGGTGACAGCTCCATGGTCACTTTACAATACACTGTTACTAGCTTCATTGTCTTTTGAGATCTAGATCCTAGCAACTGACAATGTCTGCAAAGCTCATGCACATAAAATCTGTTGAAATGAACTAAATTGTAAAATATTCATCTTAAAAACCTATAATAAAGATATGTGAGGCCTTCCATCTTTCCATCTTGTATCAGCGAGCGTCAGCTGTGGCAAATATTCTTAAATCAGTGTTCATGCTCTGAGAAAACCCGTAGGCTTTATGTGCTAAAATGTCCTTTGATTGAATTTGATACTTCATCTCAAGATCATTTTTCAAATTCATACATTTGGCTGATTGATAAGAAGGAGGTCCAAGTTGAATATGCCGCAGCTGCACTCTGAACATTAGACTTATAAATTGAAAGTGCCTCAGGAGGGAGAACATTTCAGGGGGAAACGATTAACAATGAGTGAGCGAGAGATCGGATGTTTGGGAGAAAAACAGAATTGTACCTGTTGCAAATTGAGCAACAAAAAAAAAAAAACTCAAAAACTGAAGATTTTGTTAGATGACTAGTCAAATGAGATATTATTACAAGTCATGGCTTCCACCTCTTATCAGTATTATCTCTGTTTTGCACATTTTATTTATGTGTATTTCTTTTATCCCTTTTTTTAAGCTATTTTAATAAAGTGGATTTGAGGTGAATGGTTAAAGATACAGAGCAAGCAAATAAGTTATTTAGGATGCTAACAGTCCTTGGATCAGAACCAGTGTTTTATAAATGTATATTATTTGGAATGTGTAACATGTGATATTGATAAACCATTCATTATATAAGTAGTATCATCACATGGACAAACATTGTTTTGCTGATATAACTGTATTTAAGTGTTTTTGGGGGGCTTATGATAAAAGCATTGGTTGGATGTTTTAATCCATCACAATAATCCCACAAGCTAATAATCCTCCCCTCACATTCCTGCTCAATGCCATATCAGATGCCACTTGAATTGGGAACAGACAACTTGTCCTGCTCTGAGGCAGCTTTCCCAGGATTATCTCATTCAAACGAGGCAGTTCCTTCTTTTGGTGCTTAAGGTTCAATAACCCTCTCAGATCCATTGATTCTAACACACACACAC
>VOQJ01018648.1:0-17796 GCA_015052665.1 Apistogramma diplotaenia
ACAAAACAAGGTTAGACTCACCATCAGCTGTGTTTACGATGTGATCACCACCAACAGAAGCGGCTGCGCAGTGCCCCCAGAAAATGCTTAAAGTCACATGGTCCAATCTTACATTCTGATTGGTTCATGAGACACGGAGGCATTTACGGGCTATGGGAAATTACTGTTGGAAGCTTTCGGTAATTCAGACTAGTGAGAGACGAGTATTTAACAGGTTATGACGATTGATTGGCGTATGTACCAGTGGCAGTAATATTCAGGCGGCTGTATGGAAAGCTCTGGCGGGCCGGATGTGGCCCACGGGCCGCCAGTTGACATTCCCTGATATACTCATTATGAGTCTTAATGACATGCAGGTTTACCAATGTTTATATATACACAAATAGCAAAGCGATCAAACCTAAGTCTTGAAATGATAACCCTGGGTGTGGGATACTGGTGATTATCATTATCATTGTGGTAAAGTGTGAATTAATCAGTCTAACCACTGTAAACAAGTTCTCATCATTGTTGTACATCCACTGTGCAGCACAATGCATAATAACGCACAGGAGCTGCTGGAGGAGAACATATGGTCAGGTCTATATTTGGAGAACTTATGAAGCTGACTGTATGTAATTTAATCTTGTCTCTGTACACCACAACACTGGATTTTAAATCAAGATGTGACTGAAGTGCAGACTTTCATCTTTTGTTGAAAGCGCTGAACCAAAGCTGAAAGTCTGCACTTCAGTCATACCTTGTTTGTTTGATTTAAAATTCAGCGTTGTGGTGCAGAGGAGAAACAAAAAAAAATGTCACTGTCCAAATATTTATGGACCTGGAGGGAAATAGTTTTCAGGGACCAGCACAATTTCTTTGCCCATAAACACTCTGATTTCTGTAACTGAAAAATGCTTTATTTGGCCTTCCTCTTGTTGTGATTGGGCGTAAAATTGATCAACAGGCTGATTTCTATGTATTTATGAAGCGCTCTGCATTGGCCGTTGGACGTGGGTGTGCAGAGGTCAGGCGATGAGCCCATGTGTGCACATTTCTAGACTGACTCATTTCAGATGTGTTTGTGCACAGTTTTAGAAATCTAATTATCTTTTGACACATTATCAGCTATTGTGGCCACATAAATACTACAACACATACAGATAAAATTTAATTATGGTATATATTCTTTTATCTACTTTTTCCCACACATTCAAATGTGAGTCAGTGTTTAAACATGAATACCTCAAGAACCAATGAAGATAAAGCCCTGAAATTTTCACTGGTCTTTGTTACCAACAAAATGAATCAGGGTGTGTAATATATCAGCAGGACCAATACATTAAAAAATGTCTCAATATTAGTTAGTCAACATATGAAGAAAACAGACCAGCACTCCTGAAACATCCTATATTTGAGCACAGTAATAAAAAAAAACTTCACAATTTCTGAATAGTATATAGTTAAATTTCACTTTACCATAAAATGAAGCATGTAGAATCTTTTTACTATTAAATTTTTAGTCAAAAATACATTTTTTCCGATTATTCGTTGGATCATCTCTAACCCAACGCAGTCTCAACAGTCAAAACTCAGTGAAAATGATCTTCATTACAAGCACATTAAAAGACAGCAAAATCATACTAACCATCATAATGTGATAATTGCAGCAAATGATGGGCTGCTTAGCTATTAGCTTGGTAAATGTTGCTTATTTAGGGCAGTTTTGTACTGACTGGAACAAATAGCTCCGTTTATATACAGTGCTCATTGTTTTCTTCTTTTTTGGCTAAAGTTTTAGATTGGATCAGTAGAACTGCACATCAAGTCCTTCTGAAACAGCAAAATGCTTCTGGTGTGCAAATGCCCTGCCCCTCTGCACAGCACACAACTGCATAAGTAAAACTAACTACTACATTACGTTTTAACACTTATGTTGCTATGAATCAGCGTGTTGGTTCTTTATAACCGTGTATGAGAAAACCATGTGAAAACCAAATTTTTAAACTGCAGCACGATGCAGAATTAACATGGACAAATAATTCTTCATATGAATAATCAGTGCGGAGTATCTTCCTCTCATCCGTGACCCTGTAGGCTGGCTGTTGAGTCTCACCGCCTGTGAATAAAAGCTCTTCCTAAAGCAGGTGGTGTGAGACTTGCTAGTGCGCTAACAACCCTGATATGTTAACAATGCAGTAAATAGATGGTGATTTTTGACAATGAAACTGTAGTGTGTCCCCTGCAGTATATCTAGGGACTGTGATAGTGTGCTACACATGGCACAGATTGATGTGAAAACCAGAAATTCACCTTTTTTTTTTCTTTTGTATTGGCTCCACCTTTTTAAAAGCATGTTGGATCACATGACATTATGAAATAGTTGGCTGAAATACTTGAGGATATCCAAGATTTTTGTGGCTCACATATTCCCTAACAGACAAGACAAGAGGGGCTTTTGATTTGACTGCTGTTAGATGCCAAGTGGATGAATAAGAAATCTAACATTCAGAACTACAGACAATTTCAAAAGTACCAGCACTGATACTGCAGATAGCGAAGGTATACGAAAAGCTATGAAAATCCTGTGATAGGTTGTCTGTCAAAACAAAACTATTTTCCTCACACCGCAGATATATCTCCTACTCTGCAGTCCTAGTTATAGCCTCCTTGTTGATATCATGGATCAAATGAATCACCGTGGGCTCCCAGGATGTTGGCTACAGTCAATGTCAGGCTTTTTCTCCATGCTGTTTCATCCTGCTTTCCATTTCATACCTTTTTGTGGCTCACTTATGCACTGCAGCACATAGTGAACTAGCTGAAGCAGATTAATTATATATATATATATATATATATGCACAGTACTCCAGTTTTCATCAGGCTCTCGCATCTAGTTGAGACAGTGCAAAAGCACCATGGACCTCAACACTGTACAGAGTGATCATTTTGCCCACCTCCACAACAGTGTGTGAGATGTACTGTAGAAGAGCAAGAAGACTCAGCACCAAATGGCACTTTAACACTTTGCATTCACACTTTTTCATCACTGGTGTTATAGCACTTTGAGGAATTCATGAATGACTCCCATTAACCTTTTGAACCTGAAGCTGTCTTTCACTGCCTTTAGTTCTAGGACTACGGTAATTGCATGTTTCACCCAAGCATACCGTATATTGCCATTTTCTCAGAAATGGCCTAATTTGGGAGCTCATTGTGCTATTCATGCTCTTGGCCTATGTCGAGTCTAATTGTTCAGAAGCACAAGTCTTCACACGCGGCTCAAGGCGCTGAGGAAAATGAATGAATGGATAAATAAATAAATAAAACTGATGTAAAATAGCATTGTTAACTGGAGGGAACGAATGTGATTTGCTGCATTTCCTCAATAAATGCATAAGGCCGTGGTCTCACATATGCAAATCATCAAATAAAGAGATGGACTGGCAGGGAGGTAAGCGAAATTGATAGTTTGATCATTCACAGTAATGTAACAAAAAGCACTGCTTGGTGAGGGAGGAGTGTCCAAAGATGATAACAAAACCCAAAAGGAAAGGAGAGAAGGTGCAGGCAGGGGCGGCAAATTAGGCAGGGACAATAGGGACACGTCCCTGCCAATATCAAAAAACGTTCATTATGCCCCTAACAATCACAGGGTACGATTACCTGGGGATGGCAGAGAGATGTCCCTACCAATATTAAATGATGGCAGTTATGTCCATACCAATACTTTTTCAGCGAGTGTAATTAACACCCGATTAATTACACTCGTCCCTACCAATGCTAATACCGAGCCTACACCCTTGTGTGCAGGTAAATCCAGCAGGACGCTAATGAAGATGAAGGAAAAGAAACAATGGAAAGCATACCAGGCAAGCAAAACATACAAAACCAAAGCTCTGTAAAATGGACCAGAGGAAAGAATAACTTCCCTCTGTCCCCATCTTTTTCCTGTCTGTGTCTTATTGTGACAACAGCAAGACACAGACAGGGAATGCGAGGAGCAAAAAAAGGAACCGTTGTGAGGAAAACAAAAAGTAAGGATTACAGACTATCTTTCTCTATATATCTACCTCTCATTAACATGTGTTTTAACAATGACAAAGTCTGATGTGTTTGAACTGAACATCTCACAAACGGATTATTAATGTTTGCAGCTTCATGCTGAGGCAGCTTAAATCACTTGAACTATATTTCCATGTCACATGCAGATAAATCAGCTGACATGTCAACATGTCGAAGAGGCTTAAGTATATTTGTGGACAGGTGCAATTCAAGCTGTGGGACAATGCAAACCCTTTCAAAGTCATTTAGTGTGGTAAAAGACTTCATTGTGGTTTTGTATCACATCCAGATCATCCTCAAAGGAGGACTGCCTCCTTCTTTGTCCTCCTTCTTCCATCTGATCTTAGCCAGTTTCTGAAATTTGGAACAGCTCTTAAACCTCGCAGTTCACAATCTGTATCAGGAAATAAGCAATGCCCCTCTCCTTACCCATCACCATGGCCCACTGGGTTTAATTTCCTTCCCTCTGGCTAAAATTTTAAAAATAGTCAAATCCCACTTTTTGCTCTGACAAGGTCTTTTAATGTACCTCTCTCCCTGCTATGTCTTTTCAACACGTCAACTCTGTTCTACTCACCATCAATATTCAGTCTTCTCCAGACTTTTGAATTCAAGCCTGGATAAATTGTCCAGGTTCCTATCCAGCATAGCTGCTGCTGACCACCCACAGACATCACAGTGGGTGCTACAAGTCACAACACAAACCGTGTTTCTGCAGTTTGAGAGCAATCCACTGATGTCCCCTTTTTACTCCAGTCATAGCCAATTTTTTTCATCTTTGCAGCCAAAGCTTATAAAGTGCAGTTTTTCTCAATTGCATTGATGCACTTCTCACATCAGGGACATTATTCTCCCCACTCATAATGCAGTTCACAAAACAGTTAAGGCATCTCTCATAACACTGACTCACCTTTGCAAAAGACACTAAAACAAACATGTAAAATTCACCATTATTAGTCATACCTGTTTAACTGCTCATATTTAATCAAAATATTTAACCAATCCCGTGGCAGCAACTCAGTGCATTTAGGGAGAATTCAAATCCACAGCAGCCTGAATGACCTTTCAGCCCCTTCCTCAGTCCAACAGAGCAGGTTTTCCTCTGTGTGGAGGTGGAAGGTGTTTGACCACAGCCCTACAGCAGGGAGAATATATTGGGGGCAGTGGAACATGCAAGTGATGATGTTACTGTAGAGTCCTGTCAAGGCTGGAGTCGGCACACAAGGGGGGGTTTCCCTCGTTGCCTGGCCACAGGCATGACGGTGCAGACTGAATCTGTGTCCTACAGTGTCTACATTCAGCTCTGTCATGTCTCTGACTGTGGCAGTGTTAGTATTGGATTTTTGGAAATTAGCTTCAGTTTTTAGATTTGTGTTTAAGGTTTTGAGAAAATGGGTGTTGGACTGAGGAAATGTGAGTTAGCAGTTCAGAAACACTGCAACATCATGAAAGCATGGATCCATCTCGCCATGTAGCAGTGGTTGTGTTCTTGGTAAATTCTGGGTCCCTTAATACCAATTACAATTACAGTTTTTTGGATTTTTTTGGTGCAATTCTCACCGCTCTTAATGTAGTTCTCAAAACAGTTAAAGACATTAAAACCCTTTTTCACATGTCAAATGAACCAAATGAAAAATCACTGGTCAGCAAGTAAAAGCATTTAGGCACGTAGATGTGGTCAAGATGTCCTGCTGAAGGTCAAACCAAGACTGGAGAAGAAAAACATCCTACACACTCACCAGATCTCAGTCCAACAGAGTGCCCCCTGGATGCAGTTGAAGGGGACATTTGGATGAGCAGTTCACAAATCTGCAGCAAATGTGTGACACTATCATGTTAATATGGAGCAAAATCGTCCAGCACCTCGTTGAATCCATGCCACAAAGAGTTAAAGCTCCAAAGGCAAAAGAGGGTCCAACCTGGTACTCACAAGGTGTCTTTCTTTTTGTTTCAGCTTAAACTCTCCTGAGAACGTGTTTATTTTTGCTCTCAGCTGAAGGGCAGGTTCACTTCTACCGCTGATGATGTGCTGCTGGCCTTGCTCTGCAATATAAATTAGAAAAACAAAGTTTGAAGTAATTTGATTGAAAACACTAATGCGATGCTGAACAGTATTCAGGAAGGTGGCCGATCCAGAGTTCTGCCTGACAAAATCACAACCAAAGAAAAGCTACCCTGATGATTCAGTTGTAAGATTCAGGTTCGAAGTGCATCAGTAACAAATATCTTTCATACTGAAGCATGCATGGAAACAACAGCAGCGTGTTTAAAAACAACATCAAACGATAATGTGGGTGAGTCATTACTCATTTATGAACTGCATGACGAGTACTGAGAATTGCACCAAAGTGATTGAGAAAAACTGTACATATGAGCATCGTTTAAACCTCTCAGCCTACCCGACCCTTATTGGCTATGTCCATCCTTTATGGCCACAGTATACCCAGCTTCTGATGGCCCCTTCCAGCAGGATAACATGCCATGTCACAAATCTCAAACGATCTCACACTGGTTTCTTAAGCATGACATTGGGCTCAAATGGCCTCCACAGTCAGCAGATCTCAATCCATAGAGCACCTTGGGAATGTGATGGAATGGGAAATTCCGATGAACAGCAACTGTGGACAAAAATCTCTGAGGAATTGTCCCAGCAACTCGCAGAATCGGTGCCACAAAGAATTAATGAAGCTCTGATATCAATTAAAGGTCCAACCCAGTACGAGGAAGATATACCTAATAAAGTGGCTGGTGAAAATTTATGTATAGTATTAAGCTTGTGTGTAATTAGTCTGTGTGTGTGTGTGTGTCCTTGTTCTTCAACAAAGTTTGAAGAGATTTAACTGAAAACATGACTGCAATGGGAAGTTTGAGAGCTGCAGTTCTGATTGAGAAAAGCACAAACTATTTAGATGAGTTGCGAGATTCAGAAGAAAAATGCAACAACAACAAAATGAAAAAAAGTTTTTAGTAGTGAAGTATGTGCAAAAACAACAGCAGTGTGTGCAAATATGATGCGAAAGGCTGAACAAATGCATCCTGATTTGAGAACTCCATCAGAGCAGGCGGGAAAAAAACAGTCATGAGATAAACTGTTGATTAAACGACTTTCAAAGATGCAAATTGAGAGCCGCAATGAAATTAACGTCTAAGTTTATGATTATAAACTTTACCGAGAGATTATTATGTTTTTCCATAATTTGTAGTCTGGCTTTGTTACATGGCCGTCCTTTACTAACGCAATAACCTTCCTTCAGAAGTTTAACCAATGAAAAGATGAACTACCACTATACTAATATTCATAAGCAGTGAGTCACTGGTCATTCTACCATTTCAGGCAAAGGCTGCAAAGCATTCATTCATTCCTCATTGTACATAACGTATCATCAAGCCCAGGCCTGCTGCAGCAGCGCCCCATGGTTCTCTGAACAGCAGCCCCACCTCACTACACCCCTCAAACAAGAACATTTGCAGATTTCCTAAATGGAATTTTCTACCTGCTTTCACTTGTTGCAGAGACATGCACTTGAAGCCTGTGTGTCCTTGCCACAGGCCTCTTCTTTTGTTGAAGAGATAATTAATAACCATGCATTCCTGTTCATGTCCAGGACCACCCAGGCTGCTGGGTCCAGATGATACCTTAATCTCGAATCTGACCGACAAATCCTGATGTAGTAGATAAACTCCTCGTGAGAAAGGCAGGAGAGGAGACACAAGATTTTTACAAATGGCTCTATTTGAGACTTTTCTACAAAAAAAAAAAAAGCTTAAGCTGTGTGTAAAATGTAAACATAAACAGAATAAAATGATTTGCAAACTGCATACATCATTGTCTTATTCACACAGAAGACAAATCAAATTCTTTATTTTAAGAAAAAATATTAGTGTAGTTTAAATTAGAAAATGCAAAAATAGTTGGATGGTGGGCTGGAAAAGTACATTTAAAGAGCCAGAAAAAAAAAGACAAAGAATTCGATTAAGTGGCACTGTCATGGAAACCATTGCATGGGCTTAGAAATCGCATCTCTGAACACTAGAAATGCCTCAATCTTCTCTGAGCCAAAGCTCTTTTTTTTGGACACAAACATGGACACAAAACTAAAGAAGACAGAAAGCATCTGGTTTGTTATCGACGGTCAGTTTGAAGGCCTGCATCTCGCCAAATTGTTGGTTTACACATCTGGAAAGGCGCTAAAGCTCTGTAGGTTTTACAGCAACTGTTGGGCATCTAGAACCCCAGACAGGGGCGGGGCAACATTTCTCTCCTGAAAGTCCAGCAGCCAGTTCGCAGGTGTTTGTGTGCTTTTGTTAAGAGAGGATGCAGGTCGCTTCCTTTCATATTCAGATGTCCGTTGCAAGTGACTCATTTCTCTGCATAGGTTTTGGGCTTTATGATCTCACTGACTGTGTGATTATTGAGCACACTGTTCCAGAGAATCACTTGAGCAGAGTAAGTGGCAAATGCAAATTTACAATATCTTATTCTGTAATCATTTTAAATGACTAAATCTGAGAAGATGTCTCTTCTGTCCAATTTTCACCCAATTAACTGAGGTTACAGTCATTCTCCGTGAACCTTGAACACTTCCAGGAATGAATGTGCTGCCATTGATTAGTATTACTCGGCAGTTATATTTCATTACAATTTGTTCATTATTTTTGGCTCAGTTGAGTTTGTCAAATCAATATCGGAAATCTTTCACAAAATTTTTCATTTGTGCATGGCAGAAAAAAGCATTTCTGATTCTTTGTTACAGTTTACAAAATTTTTTGCATACCTGAACAAATGATTCAGCACAATTATCTACAATTTGGACGTTTGGTTTGCACGTCTTTGTGATCAAAACAGATTGTTTCCTCTCGGTTGAAAGGATGTAAGCATTGTTTCATTTCCCGAGTCATCACATGCAGAATATTCAATTTATTAGTCAAAATCTGCCGATCCCATGATTACAAGACATGACTGTGAATATTTTTGAAACGCATTGAACTTGAGGACAACAAAGCTGCAACAATTTGCGAGCATAGAGGTGTCTGCTCAGATAAACACCATTTGTTGTTTCTGACAGGGCTAAGAGTCTGCTCACTGAAGAGTGAATGAGTGAGATGCAAAAGAGTTCAGGGGATTGCTGCAGCATACAAAGCAGCTTTTCATGTAATATTCCAAGGGAGAGCATTAGGTGTGAGGTTCATAAAAACCTCTAGTCAAAGGGGCAGAGGGTTTTTTTCTTTGTTTGTTCGGTTTTTGGCGTTTACGGTGGGGAAAATAAGTATTTGATACATTGCTGATTCTGCAGGTTCTCCCACCTACAAAAAATGGAGGTCTGTAACTTTAATCGCACTGTGAGAAACAACCTGGAGAAAAAAAATCCAGAAAATCACATTGAATGATTTTTAAATCATTATTTACATTTTATTGCATGAAATAATTATTTGATCACCTACCAATCAGAAAGACGTCTGGCCCTCCTACTCTGCACTCATTGCCTATATTAACTGCACCTGCTTGAACGCATTACCTGTATAAAAGACACTTGTCCACACACTCAATCACACTCCAACCTCTCCACCATGGCTAAGACCAAAGAGCTGCCTAATGACAGCAGGGTGCAATTATTAGAAAATGGAAGAAACACAAGATGACTGTTAATCTTCCTGGTTCTCGGGCTCCTCGTGAGATCTCGCCTCGTGGGGTGAGGATGATCCTGAGAAAGGTCAGCCCAGAACTGCACGGAGGACCTGGTCAATGACTTGTGTCCAGGCCCAGTTTAAGTTCACCAGTGACCATCTGGATGATCCAGAGGAGACATGGGAGAAGGTCAGGTGGTCCGATGAGAACAAATTAGAATTTTTTTGGTATCAACTCTGCTCGCCGTGGTTGGCGGGAGAAGTATGAGTACAACCCCAAGAACACCGTCTCAGCCGTGAAGTCTGGGGGGTGGAAACATCATACTCTGGGGGAGACAGGAGGATGGATGGGGTCATGTATCGCGAGATTCTGACCAACAACCTCCTTCCCTCAGTAAGAGCACCAAAGATGGATCGTGGTTGGGTCTTCCACCATGACAATGAGCCGAAACACACAGACAGAGTAACTAAGGAGTGAGTAAGTAACTTGCAAAATCAGAGGTGTATCAAATACTTGTTTTCCCCACTGTATGGCCTTTGTGCCTTTGTTTACCGTTTGGTGTTGTAACGACTGCAAAGAAAACACTGTTTCTGCTCAGGAACTCACTTTTATTTTGTAAAATTAAAACGAATTAAAATTAAATAAAACCAGATTTATGAACTTGCAAAACGGCCTTAAATGAAATTAAAAAGCGAGCATGTATCCTTAGTTTTAACTTTTGGAAAAATTTGTAATCACAACCTGCCTGATGAGGCCTCGATGAGCAACGTTATTGAGACTGTGGACATGTACACGCGTATTCAAAACGTGCTGGGGTGTTTTTTTTTTATTTCATTGTAATACCAGATATAATATCATAATTTTGAAACTTTACCTCTAACAAATATCCTATATATTATACTAATAAAAAAAACAGAAACTAACTGATGCTAAAAAAAAAGGTAACAGTAAAATTTTCAAACAATAAAAACTAAACTCAAATAACCACTCCCACTCTGGAAACTAATTACAACTATTCTGAAACAAAAGCAAAATAACACAATGGAATTAAAATAAATAAATAAGTAAAACTTTAAAGAAAACTAATACAAATTGTTTCAATAAGGGTTATTGTTTGTATTATATGCCACTGTCATCAAAACAGATCATGTTTCTATCTGTTAGTTTTTAACTTCAAGATATGCTTACATAATTTATTGTAGGAGTCATAAGATGCAGAATTGTACATCTAATTTGAGTTTTTCTCACATGAGGAACTCATTTCCTCACCCTCTCGCTGTGCTGTTGTTTTTACATATAGTTTTTTTGTTGTTGTTTTTTTATGCGTCACTACTGAAGACATTTTGTTATTGGTTAATGCATTTCTCATCTCAGTCTCACAACTCATCAAAACCGTTTGTCAGCTTCCTTAATGCTATCCAGCATTGTGTTTTCAGTCAAGCTTTTAAGGCCAGCCCCACGCTGAGTGACAGCACTGAAATTGCATTTCAGCTGAAAGAAAATCCAAACACTGGTTCTCTGAGGTTTAGTTGAAACAAATAGAAACACGTGTTTCGTTCTTGTGTCGCAGGTTCATGTCATGGCATTGCTAATCACACAACAGCCATAAACTGCACTCTATAGGATTTGGTGCTACTTTCTAAGTTTTTTTTGTTGTTGTTGTTGTTTGTTTTCTGATGCAGGGTGAGTGTCACGAGTGATTTGTGACTGTAGGATAGCAGCAAGAGTGAAAGGGAAGATTTATAAGACAGCAGAGACCTGCCATCATGTACAGCATTGACAAAAAGACAGGAAGCTGAGCTGGAGGTGGCAGAGATGAAGATGCTATGGTTTTAAATGGAAGTGACCAGCAGGGACAGGATTAAAAATGAGTACATCAGAGGGACGGCGCAGATTGAGTGGTTTGAAGACAAAGTTAGAGAGGCAAAGCAGACGCAGTTTGGACATGTGCAGTGGAGGGATAGTGGATGTATTGGACAAAGGATGTTGAAGATAAAGCTGTCAGGCAGGAGAAAAATAGAAGAAACCTGAAAGAAGATTCATGGATGTAGTGATGGAAGAGGGTTGGTGTGACAGAGGAGGATGCTGGGGATGGGGTGAGATGGAGGGAGATGATCCACCGTGGTGATTAGTGAAGGGACCAGCCAAGAAGAAGACGAAGAAAACAATCATTTTACATGTGTTATTTTGGTTTCTCAGTGGCAGCAAGTAAATAGTTAAAAAAATCCTTCAGATTTCATTTGTTTCTAAATGCTTTTTACTCAACTTTTGGCCACATTTTTTGCAGAAGTCTCACCGAAGTCAGCAAGGTTTGATAAAAGCACAGAAGCATTTGGTGTCTGTCTTCAAACACTGAAACGTTTTCATTCACGGGTCACAGAGTTGAAGTGATTGACGGACTTTGCTCGTTTTGAAATATGTGAAAAATGTTTTGATCTTTTTGGTGTCTTTTGAATTGATGAGTCTGTGTTAACTGTTCTGAGAACAGCATAAAGAGTGATGAGACTGACATTCCCGAACTGTGATCGAGAAAAAAACTTCTGCCAAGTCCACAGCTGCAGCTCAGTCGGATGAGACTTCTAAACTATATTTATAGAACTGGAGTGCAGCAGATTTAATGCTTAACCCTACAATAACGCCAAGCCACAGTACACAAATGTTTCCTCAGCTGATTTATTAAGTAAGAAAATGCATTTTTCATTCTTTGTTAAGCAGGAAAATGTCTACAATCTGGATTGGTTTTATTTGTTTGCGTTTTAAAATAATGTTTCTATCGGTTTTTATATCTCATCCATCTAAATGTCAAGCTCTTCCCAGCATATAAAAGTCATTATACGAGCACTGGAAAACATTTATTTTTTCCATTGCTTTGGCGCTTCCTGTTAATGATTTCAAAGATTTGGGCATTTTACAAAACTGTTTATACATGTATCAAAAAACAACAAATAATCTGGAAAATGTCGCTCCAGCTTTCTGAGATGTGTTTGTGCCATCAAATTCAAACTAAACCAGTAGTTTTAAAAGTACGTTTTTAAACCTCTGATGTTTTCTATGTTCTTGTCGGTTTGTGAGATATATAAATCATTGCTTTATGTTTTTGTTTACATGGGGACTGTGCTTTTAGACTCAACTATTATTCTGAAAAGCTAAAAAAAAAGGTGTTAGCCCTGTGATGTGCCTTGTGTCAGCAGGGAGAGTTAAAAGAATGAACAGAAAGATGAAGTCCGGTACGTTTCCACCACATTTTGGTGATGTTGGTTTACACGGTGTCAGAAACTATCATTTTGTTTGCGATGACTTGAGGGTGTGAAAAGAAAAAAAAAGCAATCTTTAAAGATAAATTGATATTCAGGTGACCTACATCCTTTTGCAGGTGATCTAGTGTACTGTTTTGCTGCATATACGAGCGGTTTTGGGGAGTGCGTCTTCAATGCTCAGAACTTGAAAAATGTTGAGACGTGCCAGTGCCACTGAAGAAAAACTGGAAAACTCTGATAACATTGTGACAAAAACACAAGATTTTTGAAACTGATAGACTTTACAGATATTAAATCTACATGGTTTTTAAAATTCTTAGGAGATTGATATTTGACCTTGACAGGATTGACTGGCGATCCTCCCGAGATGGGATGTGGGTAGTTTTACTGTCCTGGCACCCCTTAACCAGCTTATTTTCTTCTGCAAAGCGGGGGGGCAGGCTGGGGCGAGGATCTCTGAAAGCCTGATGCACTGGGCAGCATTGTGGCTCTGACTCCTAGTGCGATAGACATGATGGAGCTGATAATCTGGCTGACGGGCGCTTTTGATTCTTCCTTCCTTCAATTTGCAGCCACGTGTGCTGTCAGTCGGCTCTTTGTGGGTGTTCTGCCTGACAGCTACCTTTAGCCTTATCAGCATATATTCTACTGATATTTACAGTGTAAAGCTCCTCTAAAATATGACAGAGGCATATTTGTTGGTAGAGGATTTTATGGACAGCATTAAGTAACACTGATAGGCAAAGAAAATATTGTAGCAACGTTCTCAAGCATCTGTTAAGCAAAGTAACGTTTCTCAGCTCGAAAGCCTCTGAAGAATCAGTTCTGAAACGAATGAACAGCTGTATGAGACTAAGAAGAGGAACTAACTGATGACTTAGGGCATTTATTACTTTATTTGATTAAATGTTTGAGTCCTTTTTTTTGGTGAATCCATTGGTGGTCCATTCCATTTCAGTTCAGTAATAACTGAGTTATTACATGGCTAAAAGCTGGCGTGTGCAGTGAGTGATAAACAGCATTGATATACAGAGTGTATTATGCTCTCTATACGAGTCCATCAAAGTAAAACAGCAAAGCTCTGTGGTTGTTTGAATTTTACTGTTTCAACTTGCATAAGCAATATCTGTTGCAGCTTCTCTGCTTTAACACCTTTCAAGTAGTACAGTGAGTTTCAATCAGTATCTGATATATAAGACGGGGAAAGAAGCGGCAGCTTTTCCTTCCAACCAGTCAGCACAGATGCTGCTAATTTCAGGGACTAAAGATCCATTACTAATCAAGCTTTATGAATGCTTGACTTTTCACCCTGCTCTAGCATTTCAGATAAGACACAAAAACAAACATTTGTGGTAGTAAGTGATCCTCTGTGGAAAGAATCTGAGCAATTTGTCATACATAAACATGTTTAAATCACTCAGTTTTTAACACTACTTAAAACAAGTTGTTTACATTAAAATTTGAGTGTGATATGAGAGACTGCGTCATCATTTCTGAAGGACATAACTCTGCATTCACAAGATCTCCACCAGGTCCTGGCCAAGACTCATCAATCTTTTCTGGTAGTGATCTCACTTTCCTCATCCAGATAAATGGAGGGTAGGGTTTAAAACTCCTTTGCCCCCCCACCCCCCCCCCTCTTCTTTCACTCCTGCTCTCTTCTCTTTCCATCACCCAAGTAGCTCAGTCAGTAGACTATTGGTCCTGGCACTGCTGCCAACATCAATGTGATCAGGTGATGCTAAATGCAAGGCAGAGTGGTAAACTTGGCTAGAATGTCCATTTTTCAAGAAAGTCCCCTGTAAGTATTTTTCATCCGTTGTTGTTGTTCTGCTAAACTCCTGCAGGCTCAACTTTTGTCAAAATGAATTGAAAAACTACAGAATAAGATTCATATTCAGTCTGATAACAGGAAGTCAAGCTGTATAAACTTTTATGCAGTTTAGAGTAGATCTATCTGTAAGTGTACTCAGTCTTAGTGGAGGTTTTTGTTGGCTACATAAAATGAACATTTTTAAGTAGCATACATGATCAAAGTGGGTAGCAGCACAGAGAAGGTTGCAGCTTAAGTCTCTTCCAAATCAGAGATGTTTCAACAGTGAATGCCAGCATAGCCTAGTAGTTAGGGTTGTCATTCATAAATGCATAAAACAGCTGGCCACTGCAGACATACTGCATCTTAATTCTTTCCAAACAAGTTTTTCAATGCTTTTGTTCTTTAAAACCTGCTTGTGAAGGTGTACGTTTGGGTCACGAGGGCTCTGAAACTGTTAGAGATTTCATGAAGATGCTTCTCTTCCCTTTGAAGATGGTGATCTCAAATCTCTGTGCAATGGCCAGAATCATAGCATACCGTGTTTGTTGTGATGCTCACAGTGATGCTGGAGGACTGTGGTGAGGAAGTTGATTGAGGTAAGTGCAGGAAATGGGGCTGTGAAAACCGGCTGGGGCCTGTGATTGTAAGTTCCAGGAAGACTAATCTGATCCTACCTGTTTAATTTTCTTGTTGTGTTCTGGACCTAATTCTGCTAAGTCTCAATAAGGAATGCCAGTTAATAAATGCTTAACAATTCAAATACCCCTTATGTACCTCATAACCATGTGTACAAAGCCTGAAATCCCAGAAGAGCTACATTACAGAGGAAATGACAAGATTTCAGGGCTGGAGCTGCTCCAGCAATCATCATGTGGAATGAGGAGTGTTTGACAATAACATGGATGAGCTCAGTGTGCTGATTAATACTCAGAGGGAACACAGTGATTGTAGCGTGATTTGTTTCACAGAGCGTGGCAGCATTGTGGAGACAATAACAGTCACACTTACTGGACCACAGTGTGACCGTACCTGGCTTCAGGTTTTTTCAAGTAGATGTGAGAACGTTAAGCGTGTGCAGTAACCGTGATCAAAAATGCTGCAATCATGGGCATGTTACAGAGCAGCAGCAGCCTGGGTATGTTGGGATGTGCTGTTGATGATCCAACTCACTTTGAATCAACATAGATTCCTTCATCAGTGCACGCAGAGGTCATCCAAATTACTGTGGCTATGGTGAATGGCTATGGACCCTCAGTATTCTCTGCACCACTGTGTGGACATGCAGCCGAGCACTTTCTCTAACATCTGTTTCAGCGCTGCTGCCAGAGTTTATTGAGCTCTTTGCTGTTCTGGACTTTCTACTTAATTGATCTTGTTTTGTCACAATCAGCTGTGCAGCAGGCAGAATGCGGACTCAACACGCAGCACCCAAGAACAAGACAGAGCTTAACACCAGGCAGGCAGAACAAACAAGGAAAATATATATACACGGGAAAACGAGAGGAGAGTGGAGACAGCTGGGGAGAACAGGTGAACAGAATTACGCTAATGAGACAAACTGAACTCTCACAGAACAGCAGAATTAAGCAGGAAGTGAACAAACAGGGTCACAGAAATGCAGGCATGACCCCACACGGGGAGACAGACACACAAGACTCCCCACAAACACCAGCGGACAAAACACAGAGGATGCACAAAATACAATTACACACACCAAGAAGGAACCCACACAACATAAGAACCCACACAACATAAAATAAACCAGGGATCACGAGGATAAATAAACTACAAAAGTCCATTAAACTAAGAAGAAATAAAATAAGAGAACCTGAAAAAGCCAAAAGGCTGGCTAAACGGTGCAGGGCCATGACATTTTTACTATTTTTTTTAACTTTTCAAGTAATGTTGTATTTTTTTTTATTAAGCTAAGTTGTTTTTCATGTTTTGGCTGGTGTAACACGGTAATTTCCAAACTCTTGAGATTAAAAAAAAAGAAAAAAGCATTTGTGTCTTTAATGGAAATAAGGAAGCAGATCATTGCTCCTAGCTGAAGAAATGCCACGTGCATCTTCATTATATTTACTGTACACTATGGCACAATTGTTCCAAAAATTGCAACGATTAAATATTTAAGCACTTTTGAAGTTCTCTGTACTGTTCTAAAAACATGTCATGCATGCAGTAAAACAGTGAAGATCACAAGCAAAAGGCTGCAACTATTCCAAAAAGCTTAATTTATTATGAGAAATTCATCCCCGCTAAAATGACAAATCCCTTCGACATTGTGCAAGCCAGTGTTGACAGGTTACTGATATTTTGTCAGAATAAGAGTGGATGCATTCCTCACCATCTCTTTTCCTAAAAAAAAAAGCTCTTGTGTTACACGCTTCCTCTGACAATAAGTGCCAACTACACCAGACTATTTTTGATTATTTGTATATAACACAAATCCTTTCAGGGGTTATGTCAGGATGGGCAGCCGGCCTAAAAAATCTGCCACATCAAACATGCAGAGCAACTCGCTGTGGAAGCCCCTTGTGAATAAGGGAGCAGCTGAAAAAAAAACCTTTTATGCTATTATATACTGAAGTGATACTCTTCAGATGCTGATTTTCAGGGCAGAAGGTTTTATCTTCTATCTAACACCTATATTTAAAAATATTTTGAGGGGGGAAATAAGTTTTTCTCCAGTGGTTACATAGTACATCAAAGTACTGTGACAGTACTTTGATGTACAGCCAGTGTTGGGGGTCAATAATCATTACTTATGTACTCGCCATGACACATGACATGTACAACCAGTCATGCATACTGTAGTCTTAGTGCTAATGACCAAAAATCATGGTCATTTTTCCAGGTTTTTCAGAAAACACAAAATAAAACAAACCAAATGAGATGATTTGGGCAAAAATAATTTATCTTAAGCCATTATTTTAGGAGGGTGATGTTTTGCAAATGCTGACAAAGTATGATAAAGGCTACTTCTGATGTGCAAAGTTAAGAGACTGATTGGAAAGATTTCACACATTATTTGTAACGTTTCTGATGGATTC
>VOQJ01018652.1:0-12071 GCA_015052665.1 Apistogramma diplotaenia
CCTCTCTGTGATCTGTGGGGACTGGAACTGCTGAACCTCGGAGGAGTTAACATCAACAGACTGTTATCAGTGACTGTTTAGGCGAGAAGCCAGACCTGCTTCACAGTATCCCAACCTCGTCCTTGCCACCCCCCCGACCCTTTCCCTCCCTAACTGCTACCCATGCTTATCTGTGCAATGCTTTGGCTAAGGTGGTTTTTTTGTGGTCCTGTGAGGTGCCCTGTAGGGCACAGCACCGGATGACCTTTTTTTTTTAACCTATCTCTCACCAATGTGTGCTGTTATCTAATCATGGAAGCGCCGTAACAATGGTCGCATGTCCACAGCAGTCTCACTCCCCTGTCCGTCTGTCTGTTTGTTCTTTACTGGGTGCTTGTGCTGTGTACTGTATGTGTGGCAATAGTGGCAGCGCGTTTTATTCGCAACGCCCATGTCTTTCACTGTCTGTATACTTCATGCGTGTAACTTGTATTGCATATGACAAATCCATCTTGAATTTCTTGAATTTCTTAATTAATTTATATTCATTTACATAATGTCAAATTGTTATTGTTTTCCTGTTTTCATGAAGAAAAAACTGAATTTTCTGACTGAATTTGTTGTCTTTCTCCTCGTTCCACAGAACAAAACCAATCACTCCATTTCAGTAACACTACAAAAGTCTGGCGGGAGGCTCAGAGCTACTGCAGAGAATATCACACAGACCTGGTCAGTGGAGTAAAACAGTTAAATGAATCAGTCAGTAAATTTTCTGATACAATACTATTCTGGACCGGCCTGTTCAGAGACACCTGGAGGTGGTCAGATGGCAGTAATTCTTCTTTCAGACTCTGGGAAAGTGTTAATGAATCACCTGAAGAGACGAGTAAAACTGACAACGGCACCTGGAAATGTGCGATGACTGCAGTAAACAAACCAGGAAAATGGAGCTCTGATGATTGTGACAAAACTAAACCTTTCTTCTGCTATGATGGTGAGATTTGCAAAGATTCATCTTTCACATCTGGTTTCTGTTTCTTAAGGAATAAAAGTTCAAATTTGATAGCTTTCTTACTGTCATTTAAAAAGTGTACAAGAGGAAGGCTGGTATATGTCTCAGAGGAGTTGTCATGCAAACTTAATGATGCAAGCCATTATGGAGCCAGATCATTACCCCAGTGCAGCCTTCTCTTGTAAGGAACTTGAGTCGTGTATCAGTTCCATAACAACAACAGAAAAAACAAAACAAACAAACAAAAAACCAACAACAGTGTCAGCTGTAATCTATGTCTTCAGTTTCTTTAACTCAGTAAATAAAGAAAAGATTTAAAATAGGAAAAAATGAGAAGCCAAAAAAGGAATTTATAATTTACAATTGCATATATATATACATTATATATAAAATATATAATTATAATGGTCTATACTAATTATATATTTAATTAATTAATACTGTGTTCATTCATGGCAGATAAATTAATTCTGATCAAAGGAAGTAAAACCTGGGACGAGGCCTTATATTACTGCAGGGAGCACCATCGTGACCTGGTCTCCATCACAAGCACTGAAGAGCAGGAACTGGTGCAGGAGAAAGCCAAGAACGCCAATACAACCCACGTCTGGCTGGGACTGCGCTACAGCTGCACTCTCAATCTGTGGTTCTGGGTCAGTGACCAGCTTGTCTGGTATGAGAACTGGGCTAATGAGGCGGTCACTGACCAGTGTGACCTGTCTGTAGCCATGGAGACAGGAGGGGAAAATAAGTGGTTCAAGAAAAATGATAACGAGAAGTTTAATTTCATCTGCTCTTTGTGGTAGGCTTTAAAATCATGCTAAAATGCTGGCTATAGGCCTTATATTTCTAGTAGTGTTAAAAATGTGATTTTTAATATTCAGGTTCAGGTGCAGAGCCTTATCCTACTGAAAAGGTTTGATCCATTTTGGATAATGTAGATGTGAATCACAGCCAATCAACAATTCCTGGTGAATGATTGAAATTTGGCGCATTGTAACGGCCTTCAGTGAAAATTGATTGCATCTAAAAGTGGGCTCTTTTGCTCGTCTTGATATTTTACATATTTGTACAAAATTTCAAGCATGTATGTGAAACACAGCAGTGGAAACTGAACTAAAGGTGGGGCTGCAGAGTCATTTTTAAAAGGGCCATGTCTGAAAAAATTAAAATACTTCAATTTTCACCAGACCTAAAAAAGGTGGAAGGGAAATGGGAAGGAAAGGAAAAAAGGAAAGAAAGGAAAATAAGTTTTTTCTTTGACTAGGTTAGAAACAGCTGACATTTAACAGTAATACAGTAACTTATCTTTGTGTTAATATTATTTTTAGTTTTTACATTTTTTTATTATCACATTTTAAAGTTTTTGCTTTTAAGCTCTAAATCAGGTCTAGATCAGGTCATGGCTTTTTAATACAGCACAAAATTTATATGTTTATAATAGCTAATGTGTAATAACTGTGTCAGAGCAGCTGATGTTTGTAATTATTACAGTTTGGAGTTTTATATAAAGTTTATTTTTCAGTTTCAGACTCTGTGTAACAATGTTGCCCTATTTTTCTTTGGGCTGATTGAACATTTAACATTTGCATATGCAGTGAAGAAAACAAACACGACTGACGTGACAATTAAATTTGGATTCAAATATTAAAACCTTAAAAATGTAAGTTTTAGCTCAATAAACGCTGAGCTTACAGCCAGTTTAAAGACAATGATGTTTGAAGGTGTTAACAGATGTGAATCTGATTCTTTGTCGGTTAGAAACTTGTTGTGTTGTGCAGGATGTTTTTTCTTCAACACTGACGGTGAAATCGAGTCAGCCCATCTGCTGAACATGATTTTAAATGATTCATGTTTCCCAGTTCAGTCGTTTTGTGTGTGAAATCATTAATAAAGGAAACTGAACTTATGTTGAACAATATGTTTTTATTTTTAAGAAGGAAAAGAATATATGAAAACTGATTACATTGTTTACAAAGATGTGTATTCATAGATCCAGATAAAACCTAATTTTTATGTTTTTCAGGAAAAAAAAGGACCAATAAGAGAGTCACTGTAGCAAACAAACAAGGTTAGAGGTTAGAGAATATATTGAGGGAAGGTACATTCATGCCATATAATCTACTAACAGAAGCTTTCAATATGACAGTTAAAGGGGATTTTTGGAAGTATTACAGGTTAGGAGTAGCGTGAAATCTGCTACTGGTCTGAAACTCGTACTGAAAGAGAATATGATCAGGGACTGTGTTTCCATAGCAGTTTACAATCAGCATCAGGGTTTTATAAAAAATCTTCTGTCTGGGGTTTGCTTTTGTATGTTTGAAAATGGAAAATTAATAAAAAATTAAATAAAAAATAATCAAGGAATCTGATTTCACTTTAGTAAATATAAAATATATGAAAGTAAAATCAGGTTATTCACGTCACCTGTCAGTAGTCATAATGTCATGCTTGCTGAACACATAACCAGGTCGGGAGCAGGTTATGTTGTGAGTTTCACTTTAAAATCATCTGAAAGTGCCACATTTTTATTGATTCATGTATTTACAGCATGTTTAAGTACGATATCAATTCTCTGCTGGGGAATCTGCTTTATATGTGTGAACTGTTAAGTTCTACCTTCCTTAAACCAGTGAATGAACTGCAAACTTTGCATCACTGTGTCACAGGAATGTGCATGCATTAATTTGGTGATGCAGAAAATGTATAAATGTTGTTATACTCGATTCTAATCTGCTGCCAAGTCCCTTTTCCACTGCTGGAATTGCAGCCACTACAACACAGGACACACATGAAGAACACCTGTTCAACCAGTGAGATTTATTTCCACTTTGATCTGCACACAAACTGAAGCGACTTCCACGTCTCCTTTATGAGGATGTGTTGCATGGTGTTACACCCCCTGGGTGTTTAAGAACTGGCTGGGGCACTTGCTCTTTGCCAGCAGGTGGCAGTAATGCAACTGTAAATTGGTTTGCCAATCAACCACCATAAAGGGTCATAGATGATAAACGGACTGTTATTTAAACAACCCTCTCTCCGTCTGGAGGCACAGCTGCCGTGAAGATGTCACTAATATGGTGGTAAGTAGGGCTCCCATGCTGTATCGTTGTGCTTTTTGCTCATCTCTTCTGCTCTCCAGTTACCTTGACTCACTTTTTCTGAAGGCGTTGATTTCTGCCAGTCAAGAAACCTGCAACAACACAAATGTATCTGCTTCTCCAGCAGATCAGCCACACCAACTCCAGGGTCCTGACAGCTGCACCTCTGAATCAGCAATTTCAAGAAACATCAAGCTACTGTTTCTCTGTGCAACACAGTCCCAACTCGGTCATGATTACCTACCTCTCCCCTCCAACAAACACTCCTGCCCCACTCTCTCACAACTCTTCCTCCTAACTCACTAACCAGTTTTTGATCCACCTTCTCTGTTAAACAAACCTTTTAAAAGTCTTCTTGCTAGTCTGAGTCTGCTCATTGGCTCCAGTTTATGCTCATTCATGACAGTTAGAGTGTGTTCACCTGCAGCCATAATGAGACCTGTTCTAATTCTACAAATACCAAGGAAATGAGTGTCAATGCTTCCTTTGTTGATTCCTTTAGCATCGGAAACACTGACACTATCCTTTATGAAAGGAGAAAATGCCATCCCATAATTTATTGGCACAGACTGTGATAAAGTGGTGCAGGTCTTGTAAATGTTTATATAGCGGTGTTTTCCATTTCATGCCATAACCTGCTGATATATTTAATAACAGCCGGTTAAACACACAGCTGAACTCTGAACATCACACTGCTGGAACAAAAACTACTTTTTAAATTGTTGCCTTCTATGAGGAATGTGGATTTATATAAGCTCTGTAAAGGTTGAGCAATATGATTAGGATTATCATGAATTCATTTTTACTTCAGGTTTTCTGCAGTTACAGAAATCACAGGGTGATCTACTAACAGTGTGCTGTAATTTATACACAAAGAGGCAGCCAGTTCACGTCAGTAATAAACAGCGTTCTGCTAAGAGCAGCACAAATGTGCCAAGCAGCTCTAATATCAGCAGACCTGAGGAAAGAGTGTGAGGGAGAGAGTGAATCACCTACTAACCAAAACTACAACAGTGAGGCAAATTAGATAAATGAGAGAAGGATGAAGGAGACTCCGTAGGATTCATCCAAAGTAGAGCTGCATTAAGCCTGAACTCTGTGTGGATCAGCCGACCTGTACAATGTGCAGAAGAACACAAAACGTTATTTACCATCAGATCGTGAGCTCTCCCAGTTACGCTGTTACTGTCACTGTGTTTTTAAATAGCACATTGCAATATTCAGGCATTAATGTAACACACTAAGGTGGATGAATTCCTGCAGGCTGTGGTAAACTCTGACCAAGAGCACATCTCTGAGGCCGCAGTCAAGAGTGTGAGAGACGAGTACCTCACTGACCCGGAGTTTAACAGACACCCTCTGCTGCTGCGGGCCTCTGTGCAGGTGAGCTGCCTCAGATAGACTTTTGTAAGTGCATCTCTTCTCTTCAGTCTTTAACACTGGATTTTAAATGTTTTGGCTAATTGCTCTTTGATTTTTATGTTATTGGCCCAAATATTATAATAATAATAATAATAAAACACAAAAAATAGTGTTATGTTTGTGAAACTGTGCTATTTGTGATTTTTTTGTGTAGATTCAAGTAAGGAAATGAGAACAAATCCCTCCCTCAGTGCTCTTTCACAGGGAGCATAAAGGGAGGGATTTGGAAAAAAAACGATATATTTGCCCAACATTTACGAGGCAGTGGCAGTCACAGATTCTACTTCCAACTTTCTGTTTGGCTTTGCTCTTTTTTAAAATCTTTGTGTGTTTCTGTAGACTGAGCAACACAGGAAGAACAGCTGCAGCAGCCATGAAGTTTCATGTTCTTATTTTCTTTCTGCTCTTGGTGTGCATGTACCTGAGTCTGGCACAAGGTAAGAGGAACAGAATAATGTGGCTTTGCATCACAATTGCGACACATTTAACGCATTTAAATTTAGAATTTTAGCAGGCTGCATAGAAATGTAACTATGCAGTTCTTTACAATATATCAAAAGCATTTTCTATAATAAGTGAACTGGTATAAAATATGCACCCATAATTTGATGGACCTCAGAGGTTCTTTTAAACCTTTAAATACTTGAGATCCAGTAATGTGGGCCATTTGCTTTAAATAGCACTGTTGATCAGGTGCTTTAAGTATGTGCTTTTATATACTTTATAGTATCAATGCTGCTACTTTTCTATTTGTATTGATTAGTAATGCAATAATTTCTTTATTTGTAGCAGAGTACTTTTGTACTGTAGTATTGCTACTTTGCCTAATGTAAAGAAGGATCCAAATCCTTCTTTCACCAGCAAAAACATTCAGTGTTAAAGTTTTAGACTTTTGTGCAGCCCCACTTTTCATGTAATCCCACTCCTTTCAGGCTCCAGGGCTTTCTAAAGTGTTTTCACATTCACTTGTTTTTTCCACTGCATGCTGTGAAATCTGTTGCAGCTGCAGTTCTCCACTCAGCATATTATCTCAGGATTTATATAAACTTGCTTTGTCCAGAGGAAACCTCAATCAGCAGCATCAGACAGCGATGGTGACGATAAGGTGAAGTCTGTTGATAAGATCAAGAAAGGGAGTGAGATGGCGGGAGAGAAAGCCAAACACTCGGTCTATGTTCCTGACAGAGATCTGTGGTACTTTCAGGAGGAGGATTTGGGAATTCTCCTGGACAGTGCTGACAGACGTCCACATCTATTCAAATCCTCAAAAGACCCAAATGTGTATTTTCTGGTAGTATTGATGTTTAGAGATTACATTTTTGATAATGTTAAGACTAAAAAGAGGTAATTTACTTTTATCCGAACACTTTGTGAAAAGAACCACACAGACGCAGAGACACAGTCAGGTGATCGCTCAACTTCACCAAGAGTGACGTTTTCAAGTGAGGTGGTTTATTTCTCCATAATGCTGCATTACTTTCTCTCCCTCCAGCCTCATATGGTAACTGCTGCCTCGGCTATGTGAAGGAAATCAGAAAGAAGAGCAACATTGTCAGTTATACTATACAGGAAGCAGATGGGGACTGCAACATCGCAGCTGTTTTGTGAGTATCAAGTCCTTTACTTTTGGCACATTTTCTTTTGCTGCATTGTCAAATTCCATTATAATGAATTGGCACTTTCTGAGGAAGCAACTGATCCACATTTAATGAACTGTGAACTGTGTGAACCTCTAAAAATAAGCTTGAGAACTTTAAATAAGGACACTGATATGTGTAGGTTTAAGATAAAGAGGAGGCCAAAACCTGTGTGTGCCAATCCAAAAGACGTTTGGGTCCAGGTGGAGATAACGAGGCTGGATATGAGGGATGAATTCGGTAAAGTTACACAACCTACTCTCACATCAACATACACTCCCAGAGACTCTGCTCATTAATCATGAACCCTGTGTCTTTGTAGGCCCCTAAATGAGGAAAAGAAGAAGAGAGAGCAGACAGCAGGTGTTTTATCTTGCTGTGAGACATCGTTGATCATCTTTAATCATGTACACAGTTCTCTACTACTGTAAGGTTATAGCCAGCATTCATATTGTAATAGCCATGCTTGATACTATTCAGCTTTGAAATGTGTGTACACATTTAGTTTGCGTGTGCGTGTGTGTGTGTGTGTGTGTGTGTCTGAAAGTGTAAGTTGAGGGTTTTTAATGTATATAAACAAACTCTCAATTTTGTATCAGCAATATTGAGTTGTACTTTTTCTATTGCCAATAAAGAACAAATGCAAACAAAAAATCTGCTTTCTATAAATGTTAGTAACTAATCAGAAACACATCTAGCTGTTTTACATAGTTTCGCCCTGTTTTGATGTTTTCTCGTCCCAATGAAGGAGGGCGGGCCTGCTTTTGGCCCAGTAATCTCTGACACATTTTTTGGCCTGATCTTAAGCTGTTAATTAACTACATGGCACATCTGTCAAAGCTATAAAACAAAACATTTGTTCTACCATACACTAAATCTAAAAATATTCATAGTGGAGTCAATGTGCCGCCTCGACCTTTCAATGCAGTCAGGATTAAAAGAAACATTTAAAATATGTCATACGTGCAGAGGCACATACTGTACTGCATCTGCATCAAAACTGGTTCTGTTAGCTGACAGTGAAATTATTAAAAATGTGTTTCCAGCGTTGTCCACACTACTCTAAAGTACTCATTTATTACCAGTCGCATGGCAGCAACTCAGTGCATGTAGACATGGTCAACATGAGCTGCTGAGCACTGCCGTTATTTATGTCCATCCCCTTATCACCAGCCTTTATCCACCACATCTTGTGATGCCTGCTTCCAGCAGGATAAAACACCATGTCACAAACTGCTGTCTTTAACATGATGATGAGTTCGTTGTTCTCAAATAGCCTCCACAATCATTGGATTGCAGTCCAATAGAACACCTTCAGGATTTATTGAAAAAGAAAATTGATATCATGGATGTGTGGGTGTGCAGCCCACAAATCTGCAGCAACTGTGTGATGCTGTCATGTCGATATGCATCAAAATCTCTGAGGAATGTTTCCAGCACCTTGTATCTGTGCCGGAGAGAATCCTACAGCCACACGCTGTTGGGAATTGGTCTTGCAGCTCCTGCTACATCTGTAAGTTCAGAGAAACATTCAGCCCTCACACATCAAGACGCCGCTCATTTACTGGAACGTGACAGATGTATTGTGAAATATCCTCAGACGTCAGAGTATCGCGGTTAGAGATGAACTATGTAAACCACCACATCCCTGGGTGAAAAGGCAGCCAAGAATCTTTTTTATCAGCTTCTTAATCCTTCCAAGCCTGCACCACCAACTGCCTGTTTTGTTTGTTTTTGTTTTACTCAAGCATTTACTTTCAGAAATGCAAAACAGTCTGTGCCACAGTGTTTGAAGCCATATTCCACATAGATTTACAACAAAACAGGACGTGACCAGTGTCCAGAACAGAAAAGTCTTCAGGATTAAACTGCACACATGGGTATAAGCCCTCAAAAATGTAATACTGACTCTTTTTTTTTGTTGCCTTGTTTGTACATATTTCTGTAGGGCTGACACAAACAATCAACAGTTTAGTTAGTTTCTTCAAGCTGGGACACAAAAAAATTCCAAACGTCTAATTCTTTGGTGGGTGACTTTTCCAGCATGAAAGAATATCAAGTCATGAAATTTCCTCACTACTAAATATTGCGGGGTGGCTGTAGGTCAGGAGTTAGAGCAGGTCACCTACCAACTGGAAGGTCAGCGGTTCAATTCCTGGAACCACCGGAATTGAACCTGCAGTTCCAGTATTCCTGGAACCGCCGGCTACATGCCAAAGTATCCTTGGGCAAGATACTGAACCCCAAGTTGCTCTCCGACGCAAGCGTTGGTGTGTGAATGTTAGATAATAAGCACTTAGCTTAGCTTCAGATGGAAGTGCTTGTATGAATGTGGTGTGAATGGGTGAATGTAAACATGCTGTATAAAGCGCTTTGACTGCTAAGAAGAGTAGAAAAGCGTTATATAAAAACTAGTCCATTTACCATATTCCACAGTCAACTGTTAGTGGTGTTGTAACAAAGTGGGGACAGTTGATAATCACAGCAACTCAGACACAAAGTGGTAGGCCACGTTAAAATCACAGAGTGGGGTCAGTGAATTCACAGGTCACCAACTTTCTGCAGAGTCAGTCCTTGCAGACTTTTAAACTTCATGTGGTCTTCAGATTAGCTCAAGAGCAGTGCTTCATGGAATGGGTTTCCATGGCCGAGCAGCTGCAGCCAAGCTTTACATCGCAAAGCACTGGATGCAAAGCACTGGATGCAGTGGTGTAAAGCATGCCACCACTGGACTCTGAAGCAGTGGAGATGTTTTCTCTTGAGCGCCAAATTACCCTACTGTATCTGGCAATCTGATGGGTTTGGACAATTTCATGCTCTCATCTTTGTGGGAACAGTTTGGGGATGGCCCCTTCATGTTCCTACATGACTGCAAACCAGAGCACAAAGCAGGTCCATAAAAACATGGATGAATGAGTTTGGTGTGGAAGAACTTGACAGGCCTGCACAGAGTCCTGACCTCAACCACACAGTTTCATTGCCTCCTGACTGCCAGTGACAGCAAACAAAGTCTTGTGTGTTCTGTGTAGACTACCTGCTGTTAGCCTACATGTACATCTAGTCTCTGATTTTCTTGAGGTTATCCTGGTTATCCTGCCCTCTAAGGCTGTGACAGGCAAAACTGTTTTACCTCTCCTTTTTGCATTTGTACTCACCCACCAGCTGCATTGACTAGTGTGGGTGTGCGAGCATTTAGGTTTGTTGGTTCTTTTGTTTGTGGTTTTGTTGCATCTTTCCTGGAGTCAATCTCAGCTGATTTAGGTACGCTGGCACAGGTGGGAAGTGTTTGGCAGGGGGAAGGCTGTTGTTTTTCAATGTTAATTTCACAAAGGACATTATTTAAGCAGTTTAATGAATGATTCTACCGACAGTTGTGAAGATAAACACTTTCTCAGGTGGAAATGACAACAGATACTCTTCTACAAGTGATATTGAGCAAGAACAGGATTTCTAAATAATCAGCAAGTTAAGACATATTCTTGGCACTTGTTCAGACCTTCATAACCTCTTTATATGCATGCTCTTGCCCGCACAGTGTGTGCACTTTCTTGTGTGAACAGGCTGTGGACTGAGGGCTCAAAACTGTATTGCAAAAAATAGTTTGTCACAGTGCCAAACTCTGAAACCGAGCAGGTGAGTTCACATGGTCACACATTGATAGAATTGGTATCAAACTGTGTCACAACAGGCACAACATTGATGCCTGATTCACAGACACTGTTGTGCCCTCGAGGAGAATTCAGAAGTGCAGGTGATGAAAAACTGAAGGGCCCTTACTTGGAGAAAGAGCCAGATTTTAGTGTTTCACAGCTGATGTTAATGACATGCACAAACTTGTTCATTTTTCATAAACCGTTTTCCTGAAAGTGCTCCCTTTGACTCCAAAATCAGCTCTTGGGAACTTACTTAAGTCTCAACGATTTATTAAATTTCAAGGCTTACTCATAAATAAGGACTCATTTTACATCCCAGCAAAATTCTTTCTAAACTATAAAAATCTGTAGTTTTGCACGCTGCAGAAAATACATTATCCTTGTGATAACATGCCTTCTGCTGGAAGGAGAGAAGCAGAAGATGGTGTCCAGATGAAGAGATTGGAGATGAAACTGTTTAAAATCACTGTGAGAAAACAACTTTGGCCTTTCTCCTCACTGTAATTACAGTACTAATACAGATTGGCTTTTTAAAAAATGTCAATTTTTATTAGATAATGAAGAGTGAAGATAAACAGGAAAGTGGGGGGAGGACACACAGCAGAGGGCCACAGATCAGATGTGATCCAGGGGCGCCTGCACTATCCAGTTGTTAAGTGATGATGTCGAATTCCATTTCTGACTCCAAACTGTCCTGTGTTCAATATGCTGCAATGCTGTTTTGACTGATCCGAATGTAATAGAAAACAGCAATGGGCTGTTGTTGCTGTCCATTTAGGGGCCTTTGGACCCGGAAATAACATCGGACTTAAAGAACGGAGAGTCATGCAGTGAGCCACCCTGGGTGCCCACAGAGTGACCTTTAGTTCAGGCCAGCATCTCTGAGGGATTCATGAAAATATTGCCTTTTTTCTAATTTTTACATTTTTTGCCTTTGTGTTGGACCAAGCCTGTGGCTCTCTCATTGGGGTTAGTTTAGATTCTTGTTCTGACTAAGAAGAATTAGATGATGCTGATAGCCAGTCAGTGATTAATGCAGTGTTTATGAGTTGTAATTGATTTACACAGTATGGAAAATAACCTACAGCCTCGACTGACCTCTTCTTCTGGACTCGAGGGGGGTATGTCAGGTCTCTCTCAGCAGACTCTTGGAGGCAACATGTCCTCCAACCAAAACGTAAGCATCTGTTGTTTCTGCAGGTCCCCGAAATACGACCTATATTTACGTTTCCAAACGACCACGCCCACCTCAGGCATCGCGTGTAGT
>VOQJ01018653.1:0-12854 GCA_015052665.1 Apistogramma diplotaenia
ACATCAACTGTTCAGAGAAGACTGTGTGAATCTGGACTTTATGGTCAAATTGCTGCAAAGAAGCCACTTCTAAGGAAGAACAACAAGAGGAAGAGAATGGTTTGGGCTGAGGAACACAAGGATTGGACATCAGACCAGTGGAAATCTGCACTTTGGTCTGATGAAATGTGAAACAAATGTGAGATCTTTGGTTCTAAACACCATGTCTTTGTAAGATGCAGAAAAGGTGAGTGGATGGTTCCTACATGAGTAGTTCCCACCGTGAAGAATGGAGGAGGTAGTGTGATGGTGTTGAGGTCCTTTACTGGTGACACTGTTGACGATTTATTCAAAATCCAAGACACACTTAGCCAGCATGGCTACCACAGCATTCTGCAGTGACATGCCGTCCCATCTGCTATTTGTTTTTTAACAGGACAATGACCCCAAACACACCACCAGGTTATGTAAGAGCTATTTGACCAAGAAAGAGGGTGATGGAGTGTTGCGTCAGATGACCTGGCCTCCACAATCACCTGATCTAAACCCCACTGAGATGTTTGGGATGAGTCGGACCCAGAGGTGCTGAGCAAGTGCTCAGCACCTCTGGGAACTCCTTCAAGACTGTTGGACAACCATTTCAGTTGATTACCTCATGAAGCTGATTGAGAGAATGCCAAGAGGGTGCAAAGCTGTAATCAAAGCAAAGGTGCCTACTTTGAACACTTTAAAGTTTACTACATGATTCCTTATTTGCTCCTTCATCGTCTGGATGACTTCAGTATTGATTTACAACGTAGGAAAAAAGAAATAAAAGTATTGAATGAGAAGATGTGTCCAAACCTTTGATGGGGACTGTATTTCCTATTCAAACTAATGTTTTCGTGGAAAATAGGAGAATTTCCAAGCGATCCCAAACTTTGGAGTGGTAGTCCATAAACAGTGGTGCTGAACTGAATGAATGTTGGGCGACAAAATTTGCAACCCTGTGGCACTGTCCTCACATGCCCCAGTGCAATTCTCAAATGGATGCAACAGCTGAGGAAAAAATCAGATCTTTTACTTAAAAGTAATAAAATGACGAGTACCATAAAAATACTCAGTCACAGGTAAAAGTGTTACCAGAGGAGTAGACATATATTTTCTCAAGTAATTTTGTTCTCATGGTCTCACACGACAGTCTTTTTGTTCTCCTGCATTCTCTTTTATTTTAATTCAGGGCTATTTCAGCTGCTGTTCTGCCTGGCAACAGTCTTCGGGTTTCAGTGGGGATATGTATATTGATTGGCTTACCTTTCCTTTTGACAATTTTAGCTATTATTAGCCAATTATGACACACACTTATACAGTCAAAATGTGGGACATTGTTGCTGTGCAGTCCCACACAAAGAAGGACATCAGGTCACCTTACATGCTAGTGAGGAAACCCATTTTGGTAGGAAGCCCTGGAGGCAAACTTTATATGAGGTGTGGATGACCTTTAGCTTCTTGTGGTGGAAATTTGTTTTGCAGACACAAGCGCAGAAAAAAAAAATCATCCTGACAACTTGGGCTCAGTAAAGATAGAGAGAGAGCTATAATTACAGTAAGTCTACATTTGTGCTTGGCTACACATTTGGCCTGGTGCATTTGGTGATAGCCACGAGTTTTGTTTTTTTTAAACCACTTGATGCCCTTCTTCTTCTTCTACCCCAAAGGCATTTGTGTGTCCTCCTGGGAAACTGGGAATCTTTCGCTTGCAGTACTTAATCTGTGAAGCAGTTAGTACAATTTAAAAGAACTGCAGGACTGAAAAGTTCATGCTACATTGTACATAAGTATATATATATACAAAATGTTCAAATTTCCACGTCATACTTAATAAAGTCGCGTACTGGATCACGACCGGGTAAAAATAGACAAGTAGGAAAATGATTCATGTATGTGAAACATAGAGTGAAACTTCCTGCCTGGAGAAACAAAATGTTTCGCAGTGCCATATGAAAACTATGGGACTGGAAAAATGTGACGTGATTCCCACACATCTGATATTTGAACATTTCATGGTCGTGCTAATTTTGCACAAGAAAATTATTTATTCAATTTTCTTTTTTCACTTTTCCAAAGAGAAAAGCAGCCGGAGAAAAAGGCTTTCATTCTGACATCAGGCCAAGTTATGAAGATTTCCAGTCAAACTGTTGCAATAAACTGCCCATTTCTGACCCCCCCATGCCAGATGCTGAGTGTGCAAGCCCTGGTTGTCAGTTGCATCTCTCTGCTCTACTGTTTCTTCACCCCATCCCCCGTCCCAGCTCGCCATCAGATGCCTTTGCAATGTGGGCGTCTGTTCTGCACGTGCAGTGGGACCACGAGGGACTTTCACAACTTCCATGCACACTCAGCATGCACCACGCAAGCTTGGTGATAGCAGGTATTCAGATTCTACAGTAAAGTTATGCTTTGCTATTTCAGTTGTATTTTTAGTGCCACGTTAAGATTATGAGATACTGGTTGAAGTTAAACTAATGCATTAAGTCTATTCAGTCTTAATCTACAACAAGGCCACATATATTTATGTATATATTGTATAAGGTCATGTCAAATGCTAAATATTAGCAAAAAAATGGATGGATGGACTCTATTGCCAAAAAATACTCACTAACCCATGCAATGGAGTAAAGCACGCCACCTACGGTGTGGGGTGTGAAAGGACCTCTTAATACTGCAGCATACCAAGACCTCTTGGACAATTTGATGTTCCCAACGTTGTGGGAACAGTTCCTGTTCCAACATGGCTGCACACCAGTGCACAAAGCAGGTCCATAAAGACACGGATGAGCAAGTTTGGTGTGGAAGAACTTGACTGGCCTGCACACAGTCCTGACCTCAGCCTGACAGAACAGCTTTACGATGAATCAGAGCAGAGACTGTGAGCCAGGCCTTCTCATCCAACAAATGCACTTCTGGAAGAGTGGTTAAACATTCCCATAAACACTCCTAAACTTTGTGAAATACCTTCCCAGAAGAGCTGAAGCTGTTATAACTGCAAAGGGTGGGCCAGCATTGTATTAAACCATATTCATACGCGTGTGAAGGCAGACAAGCGAATATTTTTGGCATTATAGTGTCGTTCCAGTGGGTCTTGAACTAGCCTACCCCCTGGAATACTTGGCCATTAGACCCTATCACACCTGTGTGTGTCTTAGTCTTTGATCTTGCCATCTCATCTTCCACGACTCTTGATATTATACCTTTGTCTCTGTTCAACACCCACATGTAAATCACAGCTTCCAGAGTCTCGCGGTAAAAAATGGTCAAGATATTACATGCTAAGGACTTATTATGCCAGCGCACAAGCACACAGATACCAGCTGCAGTTCAACAAGTTTCTCCATGAGAGGAGGACACGGAGAAACATTAGAAGATACGGCTCGTTGCAACACAGCTCAGTAGAGCAGACAGAAACGCTGTAATGGGCTACGGTCAAGACTTTCTGTCTGGATCACAGCTGGTTTCCCAATTAAAGGGAGACTTTCCACATCTAGATAATTTGATGACAACTGCCCCATTTGCTTACAACATGTCTGTCCATGAATTGAACCTAGCTGTAATAAAACAAACTATGAAGAAGGAACAATGTGATGGAAGTATTCAGTGGTTATGAATGGGAAACCATCCTTAGAATTAGAGCTCTGTGGAAGACTCGTGGATTTGTCTGTTTAATGCTGTTTTTAACCCCTTTAAAATCAGCAGGAACATGAGTATAAAGGATCACGTCTACATTGTGTTTTTGTGTGTTAACAGTACAACTACAGTTATGACAGGTGATCCGATGATTGAGGTAAAATGAGGGAAATAAAACTCTTAAAAAAAAAAAAAACACGACCACGGTTGTGCGTCACTAGTAACATAAATTAAGTTTTAGCCACTTGCGTGCACTTTTGACAGACAGATGGGATTTTGTTTTACAAGACCTCTGCTGCCCCCTGCTGACGAAAAGAAAAACGTGAGGAACCTGCAAGGTCTCGATTAAGCTTTAAAGATCCACCTACACAATTTTAGACCTCTGGACGGACTTTTGCGAATTCCTTCTAAAAGAAAAACAATTAACCAATTTTGTAATTTGGTACCAAATATCATTAAATTAAATTGCCCAAATGATAAAAAAAACCCCCAAACTTTATCATTTCCAATGCCCGTAACAATGTCTATCTGCAGCTTTCACATCTTTCCAGTTTGCTTATCCTGTGCTCTCTTTTTTTATGTCTGTGGGTGTCTGCCTACTCATCAACGCTCAACACCCGTTTTCCCACACGCCTGCCGGTCAGTCATCCAGTCACGATCACCCCTTTGCCTCCCTCCCACACGCGCCTCACCTCCACATCCACTGAGAGTTTGTAGCCTATTGATTGTAGACCTCACAGTCAGAGCTGCAATGATTACTTGATTCACTGATCAGCCTATTTAAAGCAAATGAATTGGTAACTAATCAATTGGTCGTAGAATAATTTAAAGCAAGCAGGTTCTCAAATGGAAAAATGTGCAACTTTTTCTGGTCTCACAATAAATGATCTTTCATTTTTTATTTGCTGTTTAAACAATTGTAGCCGACCATGAACTGTGTGCATCATTTTAGTCCCAATGACAAATCAAATCGTGAATTAAATTAAATTATTGGTAAATATGTTGCAAACATAATCTACACGATTACCGAAGGAGAATCCGCTAGGTGGCGCTTTTGCCACGTCTTTAAAAAGTGAGAGCGGCCACTTAACTGGCGGCATCAGTGTTAAATGTGATTAATTAAAACGAATTCTGTATGCAGAAAATATAGAAACGTAAACAAAGTGATCTAATTGCCTTGCCCGACATTTCAAACTGAACGCTGCATTTTATCATCACATATTAATGTGGCTGCAGCTATTTTGAACCGTGCTTAGCTTGCCTTCATTTCAGCACATGCAAACTGCTCAGTGGTTTATTTGCAGGACCTGCCCACACAGAGCTTTCAATCCTATCCACTTACATTCAATCAATAACACCATTCCATTTCTACAGGCATGACATCACACACAGGCTTATAAAAGCACTGCTGTGAGTATTATTCTTTTCAAATTCCTGGCAACTTTGGATAAAGCAACAGTATATTATTGAATTCTGACTCATATGTGTTACCCTGAGTCTTACAAGCATTTCATTAGTTCCTTATTGCATTGGTGGGGGTGGGGGGGTGTATCCCAAAGTGGATTTCAAAGCTTTTTGTAATGTTCTTGGTGAAGTGGCAAAGCAGGAGGAGATGAAGGATGGAGGGTGGCCTTTAGAGATGCAACCCAAGAGACAGGATGCACACAGAGCCATTGTCTCATCAGGCTTAGTATTCAGCTCCCTTTGCTCCAGCACCATGGCCAAGGCTCAAATCAATTCAGCCTGATGGCTGGCAGGGGTACAGCTACCCAGTGGGTGCAGCCCACATACAAATACATCCAACACTGGTCTAGACACAGATAATACACGACTGTGGTAGATTTCTTCCCACACTGCAATGTTACAGCTCTGAACAGTGGTACTCCAGTGATGTGCTGTCAAACGACTCCCCTCTTTGTGTCAGAGACATCTGGTGGATGTGTAAGACGCTCAGCAGGGTTTATGGTGACTGATTTGTGTAAAATCCTGACGTTCGTATTATGTTAAAAATCAAAAATAGAGACTTCTCACATGAAGTTGTCATTGGTTATGTGACAACTGACTGAAAATACAGGAGTGTGCAAGAGTGCTTACTGTAAGCCATAACCTCAAGCCTGACCTTGATATGAGATACAGGGCTGCAGTCTCAGACAGTGAGGCATGTGTAATGCCCATGTTGGGATACCGGCTGGCACTCACCTTGTTATCCATCTGTGTGTGTGTATTTATATGTGCTGCTGGCCAGAAACAGAGAACACTGTAAATGCCATCCACTGCCATATGCTACAGCCCCCTATAGTGCCACTGCTCTTCTTTCCATCTCTTATGAGCTGCAGTTTCAGAGCAGTTTCTCTGACTCCAGGACGGATCTGTAGTTCCAATATTTTCTCAACAATTCACAAAAAATGTTTGGGACTGTTTGGTATAGACTGATGAGGCAGTTGATGAAGGCCCCGTTTGCACAGTTCAGAATAAGTTCTGGCTTTTTTCAAGCACCGCATGTAAAACTGTGCGGTAAACATCAGCACAGGAAGATATTTTGGAAACCAATGAGCTTCAAAGTGAGAACAAATCAAAGAACAGAACACCAAAGAGAAGATGATGAATCACCTTATTTTTTATTATTAATTTTGAAGCAAATGATCTGAATCAAAGACAAGTTCCTCACTTGAACAGACTTTACCTGCTGGCTCGCCGTGCTGCTATAGTCTGATGTGACATCTGTTTCCTGGGATAAAATGGGCTTCGGCTTAAACGATTCATTTGGTTTAGTTTGTAAATATATGAAGTGTTTCTACTGGTATGAACAAAAATGCTTCCTGATGTCTGAATGGTGAAGTATTGCTGCCCTTCAGGGAAGGCAGTAGGTTGTATAGTTATCTCCTGATTGGGCAAAATCACTACCCTGAAACCACACAACCTACTACCTCACCCCGTACGAACACCAGAAAGGTCCTACAGGTTGGATAAAAACTTTGGCATGATAAGCAGCATTATGATGCCATATGCTTTTTCTTTAAGCAAATAAAAAAAAAAAAATATATATATATATATATATATAAATTTTTTGTCAAGTTTTAATGACTAAAAACAATACTGTGATGATTTCCCCTCCATAAGATCAAAGAAACAAAAGAAAAAGAATGGAGGTTAAATAGGAGCAACTTTTGAAAAAGATTACATATAATATGAAAGTGTTTGTTGAGATATGATTTTTTTTATGTTGTTGTGTTTTATACAAAAAGAATGAACACTTACAATGAAAACACAGCCATATTTTATTGACAATCAATTCCTAAAACATCAATGAAAAAATGAATAAAAATGGAAAATGACCGACATAAAGCAGCTTACAATCCGCGGTGACTCACTGCTGTCAAACGCCGAAATCAGTGGGTTGATCTGGATCCACGCGCTGCAGCGAAGGGGTCTGACGACATTACAGCCACTTCAGGAAAGACAGTAAGTTGTATAGTTATCTGACAGGAAGGGTACGACCCTAAAACTATACAACCTACTACCTCACCCCAAAGGACAGTCTTTAAAAACAAAGTCCTTTCAGGTCCCCGTTCATGCAGGTAATCCGCTTTGACTCGGCTCACTGAACACAGACCAGCGGTTATGATTCACAGAAACATGCCGCTCTTCTCCGGGACACCTCACCGCTGTGACCAAAGTCTGTGTGTTCAGAGCGCAACGTGACAACTGGGTCTCCCAGTTCATGGCCCAAGCTGAGGGGGAAATTCAAATGATCCAGCCAAGGCACACATGTCTCGAGAAATGTGCATAACCAATTCCACAATTCAAAAGCAACCAGTAAATAACTCAAAATATTAAAATATATGAAATAATCACAAATATGACAAACCTTTTAGAAGCTGGGGTGGGTGGGGGGTCAGAGAGGCTTGTTTATTCTCGTGATTAACAGGAGAAATAAGCAAGGAGATGAATTTTGGCAACTGTTATATTAATAAGATCATTGTCCAATTGTGAAATGAAACGGCACAACACTACAAGTAGCCACCGATGCCGTTTCTGTCAGCGATAACATTAACTGACCGGAGCTGAGAGCGGGAGAGCCCAAGCTAGCTCGTATCCTGGCCCACATGTGTGCAGCAGAGGGCTGCAGCTGCTGCCTCTGTTAATGTTTCTCACCTGCTGTAGGAAGGGGGTGGCCCACTGGCCTATAACCTCCGCCCTCCATCGCGGTTTCAGCAGCATGTCAGGTAGTCTCCATGCGGAAAACCCGAGAGGGAAAATCTGTTTCTTCTGTAACAAAGACAAAGGGGGAAAAAGAAAAATACTCCAGCATGATGACTTTTAGATTTGACATGTGTGAGATCAATTGCAAACACTCTGGTCTGTTCAGTCACTGAACTTTAGACTTTGTGGGGTGAAGACACGTCTGGCTTTGCTTGCAGTTTGTATATGAGTTTATGTTTATTTACAGTATGGCTTATGCTCATGTGTTCTTTGATAAAAGCACAGCATTCTGAATACAGAGAAGACAGAAATGCACAATGCAGAGCAGTATGTCTTAAGCTGAGAGGCCCCATTGTGTCTGCTCAGTGGTGAGTCTGAGGCTCTCTGCATTATTCAGTACTGCCTTACTTACACCACAGAGCTGTGGACTGTAAGCATGCGCAGGCACACACCTGTACAGCATAACAGACACACAAGGAGCACACAGACATTTTGCAGACAGACACAACCTGACAGAAGAAATATGGCGACCTACAGTTAGCACACATACAGTATACGTGTGCGCACACATTTGGTGATGAAAAACAGAGCTAGAAATAATTTACATTTACTTCATTTACTTATGATCGACTGCAGTTAAAGTCATACTTTCTGGAAACATTAGAACGCAGCTTTGCTTTGCAGAAGGCCTGAGCTTTAAATAAGTACCATTACAGAACTCAGCATGCAATCATTTTAAGTGCTAAATCAGTCACTACATACAGAAAACTGCATGCTAATGCATGTAACTCACTTCACTGTGCAGTCCTGCAAAGCGCTCAGTGGCGTGAGGCCCAGGCTTCACAAGGTAGCGTCAAGGCACATTGTCCAGTACATCAGCTGATTAAACATACTTTAATCTAATATAGTATATGAGCTGGGGACCTGACCAATAGAGTGCTTGTCCAGGAAGCCTATCGCTTTCAAGTAAAGCCAGAGCCAGTTGCTATCATCCAGTGACAGGAAAAGATTCACGGTCACACCCACACACGTACTGTAGGGAACCAACATGAAATGCAAGCACATGTACACACCCAGAGGACTGTACACGTTACACACTCGCTCAGGGCTTTTTACCACAATTATACACAATCTGAAACTCTTCTTTGGTTCTCCACCAGAACTCAGCACTCTCTTCTAAAAGGAATATCTAGAACTGATACACTGCTTCAGCCTCACACCTCACTCAGCTCAAGTCCTGCTTTTGGTATCTCCATGCTTCACAATGTCCCAGAGAAATGCATATATGCATGCACGAGAGCATGCATAACCAAATACACATATATAAGGGTGCGGTTTCAAACACGTGTGTGTGTGTGCATGCTCACAAACATGGAAAAAGGAAGTAGGGTAAAACGTTTTATTGATTTACCTAATCACATCTCCACAGTGTTCACAGAAAAGCTGGGCACTGCTTAAAAAGTCACTTTAATGGAATCACACTTGAGTCTAAGTGCTAGATTGCCAATCAGTTTATACTGAAGTAGAGTTTTAGCTGCAGTGATAGTGAGGAGGAGCACCTTGTAACTTGATCTTTGAGGTTCTGGAGGGTGTTAAGGTCAGTGAGTTGGTGGATAATTAAAAAAAAAGACACTAACGCAATCCTGCAAATTACACATATCCACTATATTATGTGGATGTGTGGCAGCACAGTGGTGTGGTGGTAAACACTGTTGCCTCACTGCTAGAAGGTCTGGGTTTGAATACACCTTGGCCCAGGCCTTTATGTGTGGAGTTTGCAGGTTCTCCCTGTGTTTGCATGGGTTTCCTCCCACAGTCCAAAGACATGTAGTTAGTGGGGTTAGGTTAATTGGTGATTCCAAATTACCCACGAGTGTGAAAAGCTCCCCCACAACCCTGAACGGGATAAGTGGAAGAGAATGGACGGGTGGATGGATGCATAATTCATACATTAATTGTGTAGTGTTGTACAGTTCTGGGTCTGCATTTAATTTATTCTTTATTTTATCAAGATAGTCTCTTAAGATCAGGTATTGAACTACAGCGGTACGCTCTTAAAGCCTTGTTGTACCCTTAACAGAGGGTAGTTATTTGAAGTTTACACTTATAATCAGACAATTACAACTTCCTCTGTGTTGCGAGTCAAGGTGGAGGTATGCTTTCAATCCCATTCTTTTAACCATCTGTTTACCAAAAACTTCCAGGCCAACCTTCATGTATATTTAAAAAAAATGATCCCTTGGCACAAGCAGCCATCAAAGCAGGCAGCTTCACATGCTCAGTCAGTTTGACACCAGATGCCCCTTCCTGACACAAGCCTAAATGGGACGCATGTCTCCAGCTGGAACTGAACCAGTGCCCTTTCACTTGACAAGCAAATGTGTTAACCACTACACCCATTGGAGGGACGTAGTCGTGTACTAAGAAGATATTCGGGGTTAAAAGATCATCACTGTACTGACTGTAACTCACTCTTCATTTCTCATTTTTTAAGCACTTAAATCAGGGGTGGTGGGGGTTAAGAAAAAACCTTCCTCCTCGGGCAGGTGATAGGTGCTTGATAGGTCCTCATAATTCATTTAAGATGGTCTCTTTTATCAGAGATGTTGTCAGAAATATCTGTTTCTCTCTTGTCTTTACATGTATGTCCTGCCAGAGAAAACACGGCACAGACAAGAGGAATCCAAATAGACAAGGTGGAATGTCCACCCCCCCCCTTTTACCTCAGTCCGGGTAGCACAGCAGGCATGACCCATCTATTTATACCAGGGCCAAGGGGCAGGCAGCAGGGGGAGGAGGACAGGAGCGGGGGGAAGAGGAGAGGCTGCATGGGCAGGTCCTGTTACACATGCCAGGGGGAATGGCTGGGGCAAGCCACAGGGGGATTCTGCTCAAAGTCAGACAGCCTGACCTCCCCGTCACCTCCGCATGAGGCAGATACTGAGCTTGCAAACCTTGTGCAAGTGTGTGTCAGGCAAGTGAAAGAACGGGGAGTTAATAGATCGTATGAACACATTTGAATGTACAGCGCACGGCTGGGGTGCGCGTGTGGTGCTGTAAGTATACATTAGTGCATGTGCACGCTATACGCTTGAACGTGTGTGGTGTTTGTGCACGCAGCTGAACAAATCTATAGACGTGCGAGTGTGCATGTACTCACGCCAATGTGCTTAATGCGTCTATCTGCCTGTTACACTGTGAAATTAAATGGCCCCACTGACTTATCCCCCTCCACCCCCCCACACCCCAGCAGAGCCATAAACATGCCAGGTGAGGAGGGCTGGATTAGGCGGACTTAGCTCATCCCAGCGTGGCCCCATCTTTAGAGGTAAAAAAATGACCCCAATCACCATAATGACAGGACACACAGCAGGGGTTGCCCAGACCACTCAGCCCAACCTTGCCAGCTGCTTCTCATCTCTCACGCAGTGTACGCTCACACGTACACAAAGAAACATCCGCACATTTGCATCCGTACGCACACAGGCTGCACAACAAGACAAAGGTCTACGCAGAAAAAAGCCTGGAAGCAGGTGTGTCGGACAATCGCGTAGCCGGACCCCTGAGCCACGGCGCCGTTTAACATTTATCACTTACTGTAGACATCAGTGTAAAATCTGGGGATTTTTGGTTTTATTTTCCATAGGTGGTATAGAAATGCAAAACTCCATGTTGCGGTGATGTTCACCTACACTTTATGCACTGATTTTCTGCATACGCCACACAAGAAACCTCTATTTTTTGACAGCTTGAACTATGTTAGTTTCCCCTCAGTGGGTTATGTCTCAGCACTCAGTTCAATAAATAATTAGAAATATAATAAATGTCACCTTTTCGGCTCGTTTAACAAGTCACACGCTTCATTCTGCCATTCTAAGGTGCGCTGGTGAAATGTACTGCTGCCGTGCAGCTGCTGGTGACCTACACGGCCTCCCTCTATTAGAGGAAGTCTATAGTTCTGACACGTCTACATGCTCTGCTGCTGTTGCGCTGGCCTGCTTGCAGGGCCCCTTTTCAAATGGGCAGTACCCCTTCAAGCGGCATCTGTCACCAGCTATATTTAGAGGGTTGGACAAATACCTTTCTCCCTGGATATGAACTTCAGCTGACAGACAGCAGGCCAGAGTAGGTAGACAGGGATCTGTGCAGTTTGTAACCTTGAAGAGCCTGTTACTCTCAGACTACAGCTGCATGTAGTCAGGCTCACTACTGAAAGCTAAGGCTGTAAATACAGCACAGACAACCATTGATTTGGCAGTAGTTTTTAGTGCCAGTGCCTATAGTTCCAGGACAGCTGCCAGCACGAAGGGGATTATATAATTATGCACTCTGATAACAGGTTTTAATGCTCCCCACGCCCACAGTGAGGTATAGAAGAATAATGAATGAATGAATTTCTGAGGCTTCGATCCCCCCTCGGTGCTTTGAAGATTGCTACATTTCTGCCTATAAGGGCTGTGTGTGTGTGTGTGTGTGTGTGTGTGTGTGTGTGTGTGTGTGTGTGTGTGAGTGAGACAGTACCAGCGAGGCAGCCAGTGTGTGACTATGTGACCCTGTTGCACGGCCATCTGCTCTATATAACCATAAACAAATGCAGGCAGGCCAGCTTCGCAGTATTATTTCCAAGAGGTCTAGGCTGGGTAAATGTATTCATGCTTCGGTCTCTGGGTAGATGTTGTAGTGATATGTCCTAGAAACAGGCCGCGGTTATGCAACAGGATTCATAATTCATAGTACAAACACAATATGGAGGCCTCTCTGTCCCATATGCAAGCACATGGGCAGATTAAGGAGTGAGCAGTCAAAGGGGACAGAGTGCATTCTGAACTGCCACTGACTGACTGGCTGTCTCATAGAGAGCTTGTATGTGACAGGCCTAAATAGGCCAGGTTTTACTGCCAGAGGGATCTCTGCTATATTTTGCACCTAGTGTCTAAATCAGTTACATGCTAGCAAAGAGACACACTGAAACGGTAAGGGTGGGGGGGGGGGGGGCGCCACCCTCCAAC
>VOQJ01018656.1:1365-12514 GCA_015052665.1 Apistogramma diplotaenia
AACCCAACAAAAATGGTCCTCCTTCCCCCCTGGGCCCTCCCCCCGCCCCCCCCCCGCCCCCCCACCCGTGTGGACCCGCCTCTCACTGGAGTCTGAACTTTCTCGACGTTATCCCTGTTACTACGGCGACTGCCCAGCCCTGTCACCGGTTGGTGGAGACATATGACGTAAGAGCGTTATCGGGAATTCCTGTCACCATGGGGCTTGGTCTGTCAGCGAGGAGGACCTGCGGTCAATGCCGGGGTGGGGTGGGTAGAGCGGCACGCACTGTCGAAACGTGAGGCGTTAAAGTTTGCCATGTTTCCTGAACGTCTGTTCATCCCAGCTCAAGTCCGCCGCTGAGGAAGATGTGTCGGTACGGAGTTTAGCTAATGACAAAAGTTAGAGAAGAGACACCATGGCTGTCAGCGCCTTCAGCTGTGTTTCCCGTTTGTAGGCACAACATCTGAGAGCTGTGCTGGCCTGACTAAGGAAGACTTTAAAGTAAGTGTTGAAAGAAAAACAAAGTAAAATCCTGCTGTTTCCACACCCAGTTACAGTAACGTGATATTATTATAAGATAATAAGGCATCTCTATAATTGTTATATTACGTTGTATCAGTTAGTACCTCGGAAAATAAGCTTAAATTAGTTGGAAATAAATGTGATGAAGTCAACTAGAAACGTAAGGGAAGCAAAACCTGCAGGTTTACTTTTCCTAACAACAACCTAACAACTTTGTTTACCTTCACTTTACATCAACTTCCTCATGCCGTTGCTCTTTGTTGATGCATATGAGCTCTATATGCTGTGTGAAAATGGAGCGGTTGCAGGTTCTAACACTTCCCTGTTGCTCGTTTGGCATTGCTTTGCAGCAGCTGAAACTAGACTAACATGTTAGTCTACACTACCATGACTGTTCATTTGTTTTATTTAAGGGAAAGGCAGGCTGCCTTCCCCTGAAGAGAGCTGTGAAACTTCACAGCCATATGACAAACTTCACATGACTGGGGCACTGAGAGCTTTTTTGTGTGTATGTGTGTGTGTTTTGTTTTTTTCCCAAGCCCAGTGTCAGGTTCTCATCAGACTTTTACGTTAAGACTTACAACTTGTTGCCTTCTGTTATGTAACTCTGTTTGTGCACCTCCTGGAATCTCTGTATTGAATCTTATCATTGACCACGCTCTCTGGTGAGTCTCTTGGCACCCCACTGCAAGCCAGGCTGACCTTGTCACAAAGCTTTGCCATACAAGGGATCAGTGGCAGTGTGCGGACACACCAGCAGCTCAGATGTCTGCTCCTGAGCTCCTGGGGTTGCTGGCAGGTCGTCTTTAAATAGATAAGCACTTTAGTTGTACACCAGAGAGGAGCTTTGACCTATGAGCAAGGTGATTTCTCAAGTCCCTCAGGGTCTCAGAGGATGATTCAGCAAAACACTTGCCATAAAAAAACAACAACAACAACAACTGAAATTGCAGATTGTGTTTTTGTTTAATTCATCTGTAGCTGGAATTGTCAGATTTAAAGTATGTTGAACAAAAAATGCATTTGAGACAAAAAAATTAAATACAGAATTCGGTGCATTGCACAATTTTTTATAATTTGATTGGTCAAGTGAAACAACAATGCCATGATTAAGCAAAACTGCCAAATAAAGGTCCTCTTATGTAACCGATTGTTGTCGGGTTTTGAGCCGTTGATCAGGTTACATCTACCAATTTAAACACTTTTCTTGAGCCCCTTGGAGCCTATTTTAAAAATGAATTTGTCAATCAAATCCTGCAAGTTAACATGTTTTTTTTGTACATACTTTACTCCATAATCTGTTGAACTTATGGGTCATGTATTACAAGTTCATGTTATTTTCTATATATATATAATTTGCCATATATATATATATATATAGTTGGACACTATGAAGATGTAGTGACAGATCTGAAATTGATATGATTTTTTTCCTCCTCAGAGAGCTTACCATGTTCCCTGATGCCCTGGAAGCAGCCGGGCGTGTGGAGGGCCTGTCACTGCCCTCCCCGCAATCGCTGCCAGAGCTGGAGGAAGAGGAAGAAGAGGCATCGCTGGAGTGGGGGACAAAGAGAATAGGACGCTACAGGAAAAGCCTTCAAATTTTAAAGCCCTTCCGGATAACGCACAAGTAAATGAAATTGTGTTTAATCGTATTTTGTGACTCTGACAGCGAGAGAGATAAAAGAAGACACGAAAGCAGTTTTAGGCTCCTGCTGTGACAGATATGTTCAAGTGTAGAGACAAACACCGACTCGGGAGTTTGTTTGTTGTGTTTGGCCCCTCCCTTACATGCTGACTATTTGGGTGTAGCAGGAGGCCACGATAAGGGCTGGGAACATATGCCCTGGCAGCGCAGCACCATGTATGAACATATACCCTCATAAACTTCTTCTTTTTTTTTTCTTTTTGTTCAGTGCACTCTAAGATTTCTGTGAAGAGAGTGCAAATTACTGTCCAAACACTGCAGGCATGATTCACCTTTCATTGACTCTGGTGGGTCAAAGGCGCCGATTATTTCTCAGGAATCTATGTCTGTCTGCTCCCCAAGCATAGCACCTCTGTGTGTGTGCGTGTGTGTGTGTGCCTGCACCTTTATACATCTCACCCATTTCCACGTCTTCTACTCTATTCCAGGCACCAGCACCCAGTCGATAATGCCGGGTTCTTCTCATTTATGACTCTGCACTGGCTCTCCCCGCTGGCAAAGAAAGCCTACAAGGCGTCCAGCTTGTCTATAGATGATGTGTGGGGACTGTCTTGCCACGAAGCCTCTGCAGTCAACTGCCAAAGGTGAGGTAATTGTGCCGGCGCTGAGGTTTGCCCGATGAAAAGGACCTGCGGTGTTAGGAAGACTCTATTTATTGTTGAAACACAATATTCCCACAATACCAGAGCTTGGTGAGACACCAAATGAAAAGGTGAGGTAGGAGTCATTTGGAAGGTGTTAGATTTTAGAGTTTACTTTATACAGGTTACATTTCGAACATGGGCCTCATCCACCCTGACGATATTGCATTAACAAATATTATTTGTGCATCCAAACCGTATTCCTTCATGCCAGACCTTCTACTGGTTATAACCCAAACAGTTTCTTCTACTTTCTTTCTTTACAGTCAACAGTCTCATATTCATTGTAAGTCAGTCATGTGTATAGAGTTCTGCTGGTGTAAATACAGGCTAGTGTATCAAGCTGCCCGTGTTTACCCACCATCACATGTAGTTTACCCCCTTTTTCAAAAATGGGCTCTCCTATAATGGTCATTTACTAGTAAGTCTTTCTATTAGCCACCAGCAGTATGTTCATTAACTTGTTATTGCTTTTCATTCATTCTGAAGGTATATACTCAAAATATATACTTTATGAAATTTAAACACCTTATCAAATTCTTCCAACCAAACTCCCTCCATTTATGCGAGCTGGTACATTTCCATTGAAATCACTGTCCATTCCTTTTCACACATAATTATACTTCCTTGCTTCACCCATTTTGTTTAATATATAAAGTGTGTACTGTGTTTTAAGATTTAACAAACCCTTTACAGTATATACTGTACAATGTTTCTACTAACAACATAGTGTCACATCTGCAAATAGTGATTAGAAATCTTGGTTTTCTAATCCCTATTTCTCTTTATGCATTTCAGAACTTTCATTATGCTGCAGGGAACTGTTATTCCAGTGCTTAAACGTGATAGCCAGTTTATTTGGGGAAAGTGAGAGTAACACCATTTAAAGACTGTGATGCGATCTTTTCCATTTTCTGTTTGAAAGTGTGGTGTCACTCATTGATTTGTGGAGTTATTGTGAAGTTTCAGTTTTAACGTCATGGACACTGCAATTTGGAGTTAGAAGTAAGGAATACTTTGAAGAGAGTTTGGAGCGCCACGTCGTCAACAGCCAATTCTGAAAGTCGGGTTGCTATGTGAAGTATGGAAAAACAATATCCATATACAGAATATGATTTGCCAGTCCCATAAACCCATATTTTAGTCACTAAAACATATTGTAAGCTAGAACTGAGAAAGTGTATAATTTTATGAGAAATAATAGGTTGTTTTGAATTTGATGGCAGCAGCACAGGTCACGAAAGTTGAGACAGGGCCATGTTTACAACTGTGTAGCATCCCCTATTCTCTTAGCAACAGTCTATAAACATCTGAGGGTTTTTTTGATCCCTTATAGAAGATTTTAGCTGCTACAGTCCTGGTCTTCTTTGATGTATTTTTTTCTTTCATGATACTCGGCTGGTGAAAGGTCTGGACCGCACACAGGCCAGTTCAGCACCCAGACTCTTCTGTTACAAAACCGTGCTGCAGAATAGATGCTAGTGCTGGTTAGCATTGTCTTGAAATATGCAAGGGCTCCCCTTGGAAAAAAAGACATAATCTGGATGAAAACACAAGTTGCTCTAAAAGCTGTATTGATGGTGCCTTCAGAGGTGTGCAAGTCGCCAGCTCCCTCAATCATTGCGTGATGTTTTTATTTGCATTTGACACAGTACCTCACCTTTCTTGGAATATGTATTGGCACATATACACAGAAGTAAAATGGCACAATTTCAGAAACCAAAATTAGAGCACAGACTTCCTGGGTGATCTGTAACATGTATTTCATAAGACACCAGCAAACCACAAGGACAGGTCACCCGCTAAAATTAGCTGATGCTCCCTCCTTGGCATTAAAAGCAGCCATGTCCCTTATAATGCATAATTTTAAGCCTTAACAAAACATAAACAACAAGTTACCTTTTTTGTTCCAGGCAGCAACACAATTTATTCTTCTTTTTTTTTGGTTTTGTTGGCCATTGACTCACTTTTGGGGAACTTTGTGTTGACTTCCATTTCCAGCCCTGTTAGTTGTTGCTTCTTCATCAGAAGTGTTGAGTAATGCTTTATTCTTTGAAGCAACATGCAGTCAGTTCACTGCACATGACTGCCATCTTCATTATATGCTCTAATGCTTTAGCTGAAGAAGGGAAAATTAAGTAGTTAAGTTGCAAATAATAAAATTACTAATTAACATCTAGTGAAGTTGTAGGGGGCAGTCGCTAATCCATCATGGCTTAAGTGCACGTTCGGTCACTTGTATTAGTAAATTTTATGTGCCCTGAGCTGAGATCATGTTGTTTGTTCAGAGCATCCAGTGGAGCTTGCTGTTTGAGGATGTGTTCAGGTGTTCATATGTAACTGTGTGAGACAGGTTCAGTCTCACAGGACAGGATTGGCTTTTTTTAAAACAAATATTAAGAAACTTTTTTTGTTTTTCCTTAAAGTATAATTAGTCAGGGATTTTGGAATGATACAGCTGTTATATTTGCAACATATACGGTCTTTTTAGTATTTATTTGTATGTTATTGCGTGTGCTTGTGCAGCACGTTGCCTGCACCACGAGACCTTATCGATGAACATTCTGCTTGTTTACAATACGGGAGCGCTGTGTGGGATGAAGGCTGGGGCATGCTTCTAAGAATACCTGAGATTACAGATTACAGTGAGAGTTGGTACCTCAGTTAGACATTTATCTCATTAATGACTTACCTGGAATGCACAGTGTCTCCCTGTCTCATTCATTAGCTGTCAATGACGGGAGCTTTGACTGGGGCTGGGGGCAGACCGTGAGATAAAAGCCAAGCTACTGCTTTGTAATGGCGCACTGATTCTATGAATGAACTTAAATGTTTTATGATAAACTTAAGTTTTGCAAAAAAGGGGGCATTTCATTTGTGCAACTGACTGAAACAGAAACCAATGTTTCTTCCATTACTCATGTGCTGTCAAGTCTCAGTGCCATGACTCTGCAGTAAAGAGGAGGGTGACTATTTGAGGAAGTTCACTCTTGGATCTGGTGACAGCTGCGTAGGTTGCCAGTAGCACTTGTTCCCTTTAAAGATTGTGGCTCAGGGCCGGGAGTTTTTGTGCTTGTGCTGCTGCTTTGTGTATGTAAAAAAGGACGCATAGAAGGGAACCAGCAAAAGAGCACAAAGCTTCTGGGTGGGTGTCTCGACACAGTTTACATAGCAAGAACAGTTACAGAATGGAGATGCAAAGCAGAGATGATAGCAAGACGGGAAATTGGAAAGGCACCCTGGGAGAGTTGACACTTGTTGGTTGCTCAGTGAGGTGCGAACCTTGAATGCTGTGTCCTGCTCAAACACACTCTTGCAACATCAGCTTTGCTTGCCATCTGGCACGCTGAAACGACAACTGTCAGGAACATTTCATTTCTGTTCAAAAGCAAAAAAATAAAAATAATTCCTCCTTTACAGCCCACACTGTTGCCCTGGTGTTCTGTTTTCCTTTTATGTGTAGGTGCATGCACAGATGCTGTGATGTTTCTAAATACACATGACTTTGGATGTGCAGTTGTGGTTAGAAGTTTACATATGCTCATCATGGGCATGAATGTCATGATAATTTTGAGTGGAATCAGTGCACAGCACGTGACTTTAATGACTAAAAAATAAGAACTGTGTGCAGGGTTAGAGGGTTGGATTTTCTCTAATCCACAGAGTCAGAAGTATACATTCATGCTCAAATACGTGCACACCCACTAATATCTGGTTAAATATCTCTTAGTAACTTGCACCTTTTGTGTTTGTGTATACATATGCATGTTTGTGTGTATATGTATATGACAGTGTGTTGGTTTGTTGTTTTATATGTCTAAATTAAAGACAATAATTGCAAATACAAACATTTGTGGCCAAGATTGTGTGTAAATTTCTAATCACAACCAAATGTTTTCACATTAATAGATGCACCCTATTTTGAAAAAAAAATGTTTTTTGTTGTTTCAGTACATCGTTTACTGTTCCTCACTTTGTCCTTTGATTGGATTTAGTTAACGGTGGTCTCACTTCCCATGAATCAAGCTGTCTGCGCAGCGTTTGGACTGCAAATAATTGCAATTTCTTAGATTTAGCACCTTTTGACTTCAAGTAGCAATTATCAGGCCATGTGAGAGTGTAGCTGGTATAATGTTCCGTCTATCTCTGATACGTTTTTAATAAAGTCGTTAGGGCGTTAATTACTTTCTGCAGCTGCTCGGCTGCTGCTTTATGGAGTCATTAGCTGTGATGCATTTGGCCAACAAGATATTTACCCACTTCAGACGGCATTATACGGCAATAAAAGCACATTAGCACATCTTTAACGTGTTTGGTCGTACCTTTCTCTGTCCAATTATGTGATGCATGATTGTATATTGTAGGTCACCTTTATATTATTATCACTCCAGCTATCCTAATTTTTCTTTTGGGGTTTTTGACTGCACTGATTGCCTTCCATACTGTTTTTATTCTCTATTTTGGCCAGTGATACTTTTACTTAATTTAAGGAGAATGCATTTTTCATAGAACATGGAGCTAATGGGCACATGAGCAGTGATATGCAAGGGGAAAAATTAGTCTGACATTAAGTTTAGTGAGAATGCAGTTGTGTTTGGTTGAGCTGTGTACTCATGTAGTTTGTCACTTGTTTTGGTTTCAGGCTCGAATATTTGTGGCACGAGGAGCTCAAACGAAGTGGGCGAGAGGGGGCATCCCTGACAAGAGTCTTTTGGAGGTTCTGCCAAACCCGTATGCTGGTGGCCATATTCTCCCTGCTTCTCACAATGGTGCCCGGCTTTGTTGGGCCCGTGAGTACAGTCTAAATCCTTCTTTCTTTCTTTTCTATTTTTTGCTGATTCAGCTAAAATGCCTTTCAGCGTGGTTTCTGGCTCGGAGCCCCAAGTCCATGTATTTACAGAAAATCACTTTATCCTGTTTCACGCTGGTCTGGAAATTGAAATGAAAACATACTGGGAGATTACAAAGCCTTAGATATTGAGAGTCATATTAATACCATAGATTAGCTGTTTTGTACCCAGTCACATTTTGGTCCAGATATGTGCAGAGCTTTTTTTATGTGGCACACTTGTAGCTTTAGATTTGTCTCCAGAACAGCTCTCAGATGATTATCAGAGAACACTTTCAAAGTGTCAGTATTTCTAAACATTCCTTATCAGAAATTATGAGTAAACTGAAGGGTAATTATGTTTGAAGTTCTCAGTTTGTGGCATGTCTGAGTGAGTTTCATTGTTCCTTTCGCTCCAAGCTGTTTCTTTTGATGTGTGCATACTATGTAATTGCTACTACCCACAACTAATAGCATTAGCTGGATTTAGTTTGAGACAATGACACATTTGTTTCACATTCTTGTTTTTTTTTTCTTTAGTGCACTTGTTGACAAAGCAATGTTGTATGTATTCGTTCTGCAGGAGAACAAGTTGCCACCTAATTTTACATATCTAATCAAGCACAAAATAAACATTCTCTGTGTTTCTTCTTCTCTTTATTCTCCGTCTCCTTCTTTATTCCCATCACATCCCTGTTGTTTGTTGTTTTCCATTTTGCCACTGTTACCTTTTTACCCACTCTGTCCTTTCACTCTCTCTTTGTCTGCAGTCTATCCTAGTTAGAGCTCTGCTGGAGTATTCCCAGAGCTCAGAGAACTCCGTGTGGTACGGCCTGTCTCTGGTAGTCGGGATCTTCCTCATAGAACTGATGCGCTCCTGGTCTCTGGGCTTCACGTGGGCCATCAATTACCGCACGGCAACACGCCTCCGTGGGGCTGCACTTACTTTTGCCTTCCAAAAGATCCTCTCCCTGCGCAGCACTAAAGACATCAGTCCAGGCGAGGTAGGTGGTACAGCCCTGGAGGGGGACTCCTCTTCAAATTAAAGAAATCATCCCTCGCTGCCGGGCAGCACATGCAGATGATTGAGATGGATTTAATTTCTGCTCTTACACGACTCCTGCTTAGATTTCAGCAAATCCCATAGCCTGAGGGAGGGGAGGCTGTCTAAGATTAGTCATTACTCAGCTTAAGAGGAATCATTGTCCAACAAGTAAATGTGGGAATAATGATAACTGTATTTGTAAAATAGTTTTTATAGTAATAGTGGTGATATTTGGTTCACTGAGGAATTTAAGACAATCTGTAATGCAAATCACTGTCTTTCTGCCTAGCTCATCAACATCTGCTCCAGTGATGGCCAGCGGCTCTTTGAAGCAGTGTGCATGGGCTGCCTGCTGGCTGGAGGGCCACTGGTGGGAATACTGGGTCTGTCTTACACCACGTTCTTCCTGGGACCCACAGCTCTTGTGGGGTCAGCCGTTTTCATCATCTTTTACCCTACCATGGTACGACATCTAAAACAGAGGCAAAGAATGGAAAACATGATTGTCTGCCTGTCATTCATCTCCATCTCCATTTTTTTTTTTATTCCTGGACTCTGGTAGAGTCGCACTTCAAAATATTCCTTATTTATCTTGTCCTGGGCCTTCGTGCAGCACCTTCATCCTCTGTCTGAAACAAGCTGTTTGCTCCTCTCCCTTTGCATCCATCCTCACCATCTCTTTTATTTTTCTTACTCAAAGCACATCTAAGGTGTGCCTTAGATGACCATATTAGGAATATCTGCTCTCTTTCGCATACAAATCCAGCAGTACAAAAGCTCTTACAAATCGAGCATTCAAAGCAGACCAGCATTTTGCCTGATTGCGATCACATAAGCCGACACTATGTAAACTTTGCTCGTGTTGAATGTGAGCGCCTGCCAGTGTGAAAGTTTATAGATATGATAAGAAACAAGTTAAGATAAGATGAGAACGAACTTTATTGTGCCGCCTGAGAAAGTTGTCTTAGATAAATTTGTAAGTTAGGTAATAGAGCCACTTTAAAATGATTTAATGACAGCAGTTTCAGAAAGTTTTACTGACTAGAAACCGATATTGCTGCTGAGTCATTACTTTAAAATTAGAATTTGAATTTAATGTGGTTAGCTAAAGAGAAAACTGGCATTGTTTTTAAAATCTTTAAGCTAATTGAGAATATTGGAGGACCAAACAGACACTAAAAGCGTCGTAACTCTGTGGCTATCATCTCCTGTCAACTTTGTAACTGTTATTTTCAAATTACACTCAGTCTAAGCTGTAGCCTGACAGCCAGAGACCCTGGTATTGATGGGGAAGGCGTTTATCACTCTGGTCCCCCAGACAGGCCTGCAGCACGGCTAATGTGATTATGTCTGCTTTCATTTCCTCCCCCGCCACTTATTTCTCCTGTCATCATTTCCCCCATTCCCATCTGGACAGATGCTTGCATCGAGGCTGACGGCATATTTCCGCAGGAAGTGTTTGGCGGTCACTGACCGGCGCGTGAGGCTGATGAACGAGATCTTGGGCTGCATAAAGTTCATCAAGATGTATTGTTGGGAAGATGCCTTTGCAAAAAACATCCACAGTGAGTGGCAGTCATCCTCCTTAGTGACTCAGCGAAATATCCCCTGCTCATTTCCTGATTGTGGTAAAGATCAGAGAACTTTGTGCTATTCAGCACTTTTATTAGACTGAATAAAGTGTCACTTCACTTGAACATCTTTTATTCATGCAAATTAGTGACTAAATGAGCAGTTTATTGCCTAAAATGAGACTTGTCCTCATAGCAAACTGGCATGATAACCCTGCCCCTTAATCCATTTTCATTAACCTGCTCTGTTTAAGTGTCCAGTCATCTACAATCAAAGGCAGTTTCAATCCCTGGGCTTCAAGATTAATTTGCAAAGTGTTTGGGGCCTTATGATACCTTAAATGGCTGTCAAGGCTGCTCTACTTATTCATGACTAAGCAATGGCCTTTTCTTGTGAGGTCCTTGCTCTAGGTTGTGGATAAGGATCATTTTCCTTTTTTAATCTTCTCCAATTAGCCAGCTGAGACTCACTTTCCCTGCTGTCCTGTTATAATAAAATGGTATTCAATGGCAAACGAGTCTCAGTTTCGACTGTTTTTAGATTTGCGGTCAGCATTTTTGCCTGACTCCTCCCTTATAGTTTATGCAGGAAAACCTGGCAAGATGGTCTTCAAGGTTTTCAAGAATCACCAGGTTTTGAAGCCCCCTTGAAGAGCAAGGCTCTCGTCCTCGCTTGTATCTATTTCTGTGTGCTGCTATGTTGGCGGTGTTGATTGACTTGCCAGCTCTTTGGGAGTCACTCGACCCTCACTCGAGCCTTACTTCACTTTCACATTCTTTGCCTTTTTTTTTTTTAATCATCATTTCTTATCTCCTCAACAGAGGCACGGGTGGAAGAGAGGGGCATACTGG